>BMAV01000521.1:0-21767 GCA_019973955.1 Trichonephila inaurata madagascariensis | reverse complement strand
ATATATATATATATATATATATATATATATATATATATATATATTTATATATATATGTATCTTATTCAAATTTTCAATCGTTAATAAAATACTTTCTATTCATCCATTCAAAGTAGGAATTGACTTAAAAACATTTTTTTATATTAATTGTTTCTGAAAATATATTATGTAATATATGTAGTAATATATATTTTACCTTTCAAATGATAAGTATTGTAGAAATTTAGCAGCATGACTTTTTTTCGTCGAAGAATCCTGTTCGAGTTTGAGTTTCAAGCCGGTTCTCTTTTCCGAAGTTTGTTTTTAATTTCCATTCGAATTTCAAAATGTGAATCTTAATTTATTTCATGGTAAACACATAAGACAGAAAAAACTAATTTTTTTTTTTCAAACTGTGTGTGTGTAGATATTTTTCTTGAAACTTTTATATTTTTCAACTTGTATACGCTCACAATTTTTCTTCCAGAAAGATATAAATTTTTACATTTTCATAACTTTTATGTTTTCCAGCTTATACAAAATGAAATAATATATTTAATTCAACTGTTTACATACATTGAAAATAAATGGGATACTGAACTAAAGTAAAACAAACAAACGAGCAAAAACGGGATTCAAATATTTTTAATATTTTGAACATTGCATTTTATTTTCAAAAAGAAATGCGATTTTAAATGAGTTTCAATATCATATGTTAGCAGTCGCAGTCAATGTTCTGAGAATCAACGAATTATAAACATTAATGTACAGGTTTTGAAATTTGTTTTTAGAAACGTAATTTTTTTCACATTTCGATTTTTTCTGCAAATAAATACCTTTTTATGTACAATTCAAATTGGATTATTGATTTCAGCTTTTTTTGGAATGTTGTTTACATTTCAATTATATTATGAATCTCTATTGCATTTATATTACAAATAATAACTGACCAATAAAAAAGAACAAAAGCGAAGTGTGGTTGCATAAAAATTACTAGAATAGCTCTATTGCACAAAAGTAGTGCTGACATCCCACGGTAAGTTCAGGGAATGTCACTCTTTCCGGAATTCTTAAATTTTATTATGTTATGAGAAAAAAAAAAAATCGGTAAAAAAAAAAAACGATCTTTGTTTTAAAAAGTAGTTGAGAACAGTAAAAGATAAAAATAAGTATTTTTAAAGACAGAAAAGTGTCATCTGAAGATATCAAAAATAATTTTAGTACATATAATGTTTATGTGAACTCAAGAACAAAAAGAAGGATATCAAATTTTGAAAGATCGAGGGGATTCAATAAAAAAAGTAATTTATTTATCTACAGCTGTGTCAGAAAGGGACTCAATGGGCGTAATGTTACACATTAACAGATTATTTGATCAAATGGGATTAAAATACCTTCATTTGAAAGTAATGGTCGAGAACCATCAGTAACTGGTCTCTCCATCCCAGATCGAACAAGTTCTTTGGTTGCGTGATGTTTGTAGCAAGTTCTGAGTAGGAGTTTCCTGATTGGTTATTGCGGATTAGGCAAGGGGGTGTGGCTAAGATTTACTCCCAAAGTCTGCCTGGAAAAGTTAAGTCCAAAAGTTTTGCTGAGACATATTGATTAGCATAAATTATCATAGGTATTAAAAGTCATTTATAATCGCAGCGACATTCATTAAAGTAGTATTGGAAATTTTATGAATACTACGTAAAAATGATTAAAACAAAACAAAAGTGAATTTAAGTTTTCTTCTTTTACATTCTGCTGAATATTAAAGAACAAATAATAATAATGCATATTTTAGGAAATATGATTTTTTATGTGAAATTCTTGTAAATAATTGTATTGATAATGGACTTCTAAAGTCAATAACAATATTGCTGTTATTGAAAAAGAAATTTAAGATAGATTTACTATTTTAGAATGTCACTTTTTAAAATTATTTTTAAGCAATATTGTGTTTTATTTTTAATAAAAGATTGTATTATTTACATTCCCCTCGTTTTTAAACTTCAGGCTGTAAAACCTACACAGCCATTTCTTAAATAAACACGAAACAGGTTTATGAGATAAAATTTACGGGAAAAAATATTGCAGTAAAAGGAATATTTCAGGGTTTTTACTCCCAGCTTAATGTTTATTTTAGAGGTTATTAAAATATCAAGATTTAATATTCTTTTTAAAACCAACAAATAAAAGCACAAAATACTATGTTCTTAAATACAAGAGGGCGATAAAAGAGTTTACTTTCAGTAATAAACCTTGAGGTAGCTTTTTTAACGGGGTAACAATAATTTTCATGTGAATTAAAAAATATTTTAAAAAAGATATTGAAAGTATTACCTTTATAGAATGTATATAGAACGCTTTAAGTATTTATATGATAGTTTCTACTTATAATAATTGTAGGCAAATAACTATATGAAATGCTTGGAATTTTGTTGAGGGGAAACTACTATAAGTATAATTCAGATATAAAGGGCGGTAATTTGTAACAGATGTTCTTCAAATAATTTACAGACTAAAAGAATTTTTTATTTAATTTTTAATTAAAAAATATTTAGTTTTATCTTAAAAATTTTTTCAATAAATTTTCACCAACCCTTTTAACCCTTTATCTATCGATGGTACTTATAAGTACAACTCATTTCAAAATTACATAGAATAACCATAAATCTGACCATATTTACTCATTATATAACCATATTTACTCATAATACTCTGACGATACTTAGCAGGAATATTCTTTTAAATCCACTCTTCTAAGGTATATGGCTGCACGGGTTCTATGATGAGTATTTTAGCGGGGAAGGCGAATAGTTTTACAGCAGAAGTTGTGTTTTCAGCTGACATTTTGATCGAATTGCAAAGATTGTCATTTTTGTTCCTAAAAAGTAGTTAATGCCAAAAGGTAAACGCCATTTTTTTGTGTGTGTTAATAAAGATCTTGGAAAACGATTCGACTATTTATTTTAAGTGAACAGTGTATGCAATTATTTTTAAAGTCGAATAACGTTGTGGTACTTTAAGTACCGGCAGTACACTGGATGTTAGAGCAAGAACTTAGTTTTTTTTTCGTCCGTGTGACTTATTGTTGTTTTTTTGTTGTAGAGTCATCAATGTAGTGCAATAGACTTATGCTTTTTTGGCATTTCTTTTTAGCTTAACTTATTCATTTTACCTTTTTATTGTTTTAATTTAACGTTTTCAAAAAATGTTAAGCTTTTAATCTGAGTTTTTTTTTTTTTTTTGCAACACAATTAAATGAAATATCTATTCTTATTTCAAAAATTAACAACATTTGAATTTCTTTATGTGTAACTGAGATTTAACAATAATAGGAGATTTTCAAGGGGCTATTATTATTATTATTTTCCCTTTCTTAGAATCTCTGGGAAAAAGAGGCTTAGACTTCAAGAAGCTTTGGATTTATTACAGCACCTACCATCTGAAATCAGTGATGTACTAATAGAGGATTTTTTTCAGATGAAGTCCCAGCAAATATTTTGCTAGAATTTTCGTTAGATTCTTAAGATGACGATCAAGGTACTGAACAAGACTCAAGATGCAGTAGTTCATGTTTAGAAGATACAGAATTTTCTACTCCAGGTTGCAGTGCTTTAAAAAACATTCAATCGAAACCTCATTCAAAGCGCTCAACGTGTAATGAATTTTTGTGTATTAATGAAAAGAAAAACTGTTTCTTTGAATGTATCATTAAATTAAGTTTATGTGTAAAAGCTGTTTTTATCTGTAGAAAAAGTAAATAAATTTTAAAAATTTAATAATCTTTGAAAAAAAATATTTTGTGCTGTAAAATATTAGAATTCTCTGGTTATTGAGCAATCTTTTAAGAGTTAAAACTGCGCTCAAAAGTTCATTCGGTCTTTTCGTATTATGAGAATATTTTAAACCTTTGTGGACTGACTTTAAAGTACCATTTTGTTGTATCTTCATGCAGTTGAATTATACATTAAACTTATTTACCAGAGTTACCGTTTTTATTATTTTTCTTCAAACCATATTACTATATTTACAACTCTATTAACAATTATAAATGACATTGGGAACTACAGGCATCTTTTTCCATTTTCACGTTCGAGACCATCATCTTCTTCTCTCCTTCCCGCTTAATGGCCAAAACAGTCCACAGCAACGCCCTCTTTCTAGTCTATCGAGAGCTATGTGTCAAGCCTTCCTAGTGCGCTGTGTGCCAAGCCTTTACAATTTTAATTAATTAGCTCTAACAGATTAAATTTCCCAAAGTTGTGAGTTTTATTTATGTATGTACCTTAATTTTCAATGTAGTGATTAAAAAAAATGTTGCATGAAAAAAATTGCAGTTAATCATAATGCGGGAAATAAAAGGTTAAAAAAATTTTATAAATGATTACAGTTGCCAAAATTTTCAAATAAAATTCATACATAATCTATTGTATTCAAACTTCTTATTTATGAATTTTAAATTTGCATGCACAAAATGTATTTCCAAATTTCTATAAGTTCTGATTCTATATCCTATTTTCCCTAACAAATACATTGACACTAGTAATTGGTTTAGGAAGCTAATCTTCATGATTTTTAAGTTACTTTGTTCAATACATAAAATAGAGAGAAATTCTTATTTTATCCCATTCTTTCTTGGATTTCAGGAAATATCTTTAGCTTTAATATATTTTAAAGGGGTTTGAAAGTTTAAAACGAATTATTAAAAAATGTGCATAAGACAAAAAAAAAAAAAAAAAAAAAATAAGTAAGAAAAAAAAGTGGCAATAAAAATAATACATTTTTTTTTCGAATGAGTTTTCAATACTCTTCAACAGTAACAATAGTTAAAATTCAAAAAGAGACAGCTAATATTAACATTACGTTTACAATACTCAATGCATAGATTTCTAAAAATATATTAATCTGTAAGAATTAAAAACTTAAAATGGAATGTATATATTTAATTTTAATAGATAATTCAGTAAAAATATAATACTTGAACAATTCTACATTCTACTATTTTACTGGAAACAAATTTTTTTTAAAAAAGATAAAACTATTTTAAATTTAAAAAGCTAAGAATGCATGATGTTGTAAGTGAACAGTAAAAAAGATATTCTTAATTGTTATAATTTAAAGAGAATGATAATACCGATAGATGCCCTTTTTTGAACTGAACCTACCATCTATAGAGGCATATATTTAAGCAACAGAGCAGCATAATTTGCTCAATAGTTCAACAATTAATTATTTTACCGAATTAGGAATAGTTTTAATATTTCCCTATAAATTAATTAAAATACAGAATTAATTTTCTTAAAAAAAAGAATGATTTAAGATCCTGCACCTGTGAATTATTTGAATTACTTTCTTAAATCCAAAAGTTGGATATTTGGAATATAATAAAATGTATGGAAAATAATTAAAAAATAGGCAAGTTTGTATCCATGTTTACTCTTATTTTAAATTATTGGAAGAAATTTAATATCTATTTTAGTAATTTTTTTCTCCAGTTTTCAAATTTGAAAATAATTTGAAATTTAAGGGAAAAAATGAACGATTAGAAACCTTCCTGATTTTTTACTTTTTCGGATGATATCAACTACATTTAAATATATATAAAATGATCTAAATTTCAGAAAGTGTTTAGAAATTCTAAATAATGAATATTTACATGCACGAATTCAAAATGCCTAATAAAGGGAATGTAAATACGCAATGTTCACAAGATCTCTTAACCTTAACATTTATCATTGAGGAGATATATAATTCAAAACTTAAATTTTTAGTTTCTTTTAAATCTTCATGAAATTCAGAAGGAATATTTTGTAATTAAATGCTTTTATGTTATGTATATAATTTATTTCAGAAACAGCCAGAGTTTATGAGTTCTTTAAATTTTACGCTGTTTTTGATATTTAATTACTCTCTATGTTTAAAGTTTTAAAATTACGTTTTCATAAAATATAAGTATAACTTATCTTAACTCAGTAGCGCGACAGCCCAAGGACTACTGCGCCCAACTCAGTATACACGAACTTGGGCCCTGAGGTGCATGAGCAGATGTTCCAGTCAGGTGGTCAGCCTGACACGAAAACCTCCAGTGTTAAGTTCCTAAGCAAGCTTGGTACTCATTTATCGACCCACTGAAGGGATGAAAGGCTGATTCAACCTTGCCCAGCCCAAGGTTTGATCCTCGGACCTGTGGTGAGGAAGCACGATGCACTAATCACTCAGCCACTGAGCTTCAAAATATAAGTATATGTGTATGAAATAAAAAATTATTTAATCGCATTGTGTTTTTTAATTGAAATTTTAAAAGAGAGGTAAAATTCAAGCTTTGCAATGCAATTTTTTTTTTTTTGAAAAAAAAAATTCTTAAATACTCGGCATCTTTTTGTTGTAAGATATTTATATAAATTATCAAAATATAAATGAATGAGTATGTTTGATATCCTTCTTATAAAATAAAAAATACTATTTTAAAGCTGAGGTCACTAAAGTGGTCCGCGAGAAAATTTCACTGGTCCCCTGAAAAATGTGGAATATACTCTCTTATCACGTTAAGTTAAGTTTCAAGATGCATTGACTGGGTTCTTAGATCACAATTTTTTTTATAAATATGTTTAACATTCACAAAGTCCTATTAGTGGTCCTTGGGATTAAAATTATAAATTTACTGGTTCGCGAGGCCAAAAAGATTGGTGACCCTTGTTTTAAAATATTATGATTTCCAAGAAAATTTGAAACGCCAAGAGCATTTTAAATACAAAATACAAAGGAATTAACTTTCCAAAATGGAATATTTAAATATAAAAAAATAACACACTCTTCTAAGCACAACCCCTACTAGAAAGTTTTTGTTGTTTGTATTAGATAAATTTTTGCCATATTGTGTTTCATAAGAATAATTTTTGGAAATTTGTTTTTTAACTGTTTTGTTTTAGTAAATTAAACAAGCACGCATGTACACACGCATGCATGCACACTCATGCACATACTTAAATAATGCGAAAGTAATCTATGAGAAATGTGTTCAATTATTTCAATAATATGACTAGAAATGCACACTAAATGTACATTAAATCTATACGTCCATATAAATCAAATATTGAAGCATTGTGTTCCTGTCACCAATTAAAATGATAGACGCAGATTTAGATTACTTTCAACTGTTTTTTAAGTGTGAAATTTATCATCTACATTTCACTTAAAAATAATTTTAAGATAAAATGTTCATAACAGAAATACAGACGTAGAAAGAATTTAAAATTAAATGCCCAAAATTTCGTTCCGGAGAAACTGCGAAATTTTAACCGCAGAGTAATTTCATTTAGTATTCATGTGTCAACCGAGTTTCCTGTCTTTTCAAAATTTAACTCTCGTGTCATCACCATAATATTTATCAGGGAGATATGTAAACTATTTATAGCCAAGAGACTGTCATTCCTGGCATCATTTAACTGGAACAGTCTGGAGTTCAGCAAGCATGATGCGTTAAATTAATTATACTTTTCGTGTAGATGATGTTTCAAGTAAACATTGGGCTCTCAGAGATTTGCTCAGTGATTAAATTAAAAAGGAATGTTTTAATAATTATTTATTTAGAATATTTATTAGGATGCTTAGTGGTACATTTTTTCTTTATTGTCTGAAACGTAAACATATTTGACAAACATGCAGAAGTAGCCCTTCGATAATTGTTTTAATTGACAAAATGAATACATTAGTAGAAAATTAATAATTAAAGAAATACGATTATTGATTAAGTATACGAGTGAAAAGAAAATCAATTGTGAATTGCTAACATTAACATCTGTAAATTTATTGTATGTACTTTTTATTCAAGAGATTCTCTAGCTAAAAAGCCTTAATCAATTATCAATACATGTTTGTTATGTATTTAATTGCTTTAAGATTTTTGAGTACATTAATTTTTTCTCATATGTAAAACAATACTTGTTTGTTGTAAATTCTAAAAAATTTTTTTTCAGTTCATGCATGCATCAAATAACAGAATAATTTTCTTAAACTTCTTAATCTTTTCTTTCTTCATAAGTTTTTTTTTTCTTGATATTTACAGGTTGTGAGTCATTCGATTATATGAAAACAAACAAAATATATATAAGACATAATACTTCATGAAACTCCTTCAGACATCTCTCTCTTTCTCTCTTCTTTCAGCTTGTCCCCATTTCTCTACAATTCCATTTTTTTCCCGCTCAAAAGAAAACCAGTTCCTTCATGCAGCAGTGCCCTCTCTTGATTAAATCAGATCATATCTACACGCTAATTCTTTACAGTCCACGTTTTCTTTCAATATTTAATAAGTGAAGAAGAATATTGAAGATTTGAGACATTAGAGATAGAAGAGGGTTGAATTAATTTTAGCTCCAAAAATTTCATTAATGGTATGCTGGTATTTTAAATGTGATTTGTAACAGAATCTTGTTTAAGAGTTATTATCTGTTAATTACTTCATAATTCATTATAATCTTTTTATAAAATATTTAATTTGTACACTTCACTGCAAAACAGAAAAATAAGATCATGTTCCTTTACACTAAAAAATTCTTTTTATGTGTGTGAATGTGAAATGAACATAATACTTTAAAATTTCGAAAATAATTGTTCTGATTTTAAAATCAAGCTTTCCATCCAATCACACAAATATTATATAATAACAGTGAAAATCTCTTGTATTATAACACTTTTTAAAGAACTCTCTTACAAAGCATACAAAATTTTAATTAATGAAAATATTGATAAAGCTCAATTTTGTATAAAAATAACACATTAATTAAATTAAGAAAAACTAACTTTGAATTTTTTCGCTTGAAATGTACTGCTAGAAAATGTCATTTTGACTAGCATTCTGTAGCATAAGAATTAATAAAATAATATAGTCCTTCTCCTCATTTAAACTTCAATCAAAAGAAGAATTTCCTGTTCTTAATTTAATTTTTGCAATTTACTTCATAATTACTCATAAATCTCAATATTTATAGGAACTTTTTCCACACACAATTGGATATCAAAATTTCTTCAAAAAAACCAATATCCATATTACCAATAATTATGTAAAATACCTGGTTTTTTTTAAAAGCTATGATAAGTTTTCCAAATCCTAGATTTATGTAGGTTAAGTCTATGAAGTCTGAGATATTTTAATCCGATACCGAGAAAATTTAAAGAGGCTAATGAGAAAGAATTCAAAGTTATCAATACAAATTCCCAAGGCATTATTACAATAACATAATTTTACACAAACAAATATTGCAAGATATATCAATTTCATTTGAATTAAGATAAATATGCACATTTTAGATGTACTAATCATGTTATTAACACCTACTAAATGTATAGTTTATTCTTATTTATAGATTAGACCTTGAAATAAAAATTCAAGCATTTGATACATTTAAAAGAATTTCTTAAATATTCTTAAACATTCCGTTGAATTAGAAAGCAATTATTGAAAAATGATTTCAGAAATTTCGATCTTCAGATTAAATATGTAAAGATATATTATCCCTTTAAGACCCAACCCGTACGATCGTGTGTGTAAGATATTCTTATACGTTTTTGCTTCTGGAATAGTAGTATGTAAGAAAAACCCGAATCCAACGAATGGGCGGGTTTGCAGAAAGTGTAAGGTATCAGTTTTTATGAACAGATGGTGGTTGTAGTCCATGTTTTACTTTTAGCTGGCAAATCTAGCTTTGTTTACAAATGCAACGAAAACAAGTCTTCTTTTTATCCGATGTATTTATAATTGCTTAGATACCAATTTTTGTCTTAATATTTAAATAATTGTAAAATAGTAAAAATAATAATGATGCTCTATTAAAGTTGCTTATAGAATTCAGGATTTCGTTACCGCATGATCGTGCGGGTTGAAATTTACTTGAGTCAGTGCAGATGCAAAGGTAAGTACTTGCCATGTGTGAGTTTTCTTTTCTGTTTCAATAATTTTGATGGAAGCCTACATAAAAATGAAATATATAGTTAGATAAAATTAATATCAAATTTTCTTGGAAGTCGCCATGGATGAATCCCTTTTTAAATTCTCTCACTCTTTTTTGCAATTAATTTTCTTTTTCATACATTTGTTGAGGGGTATGGAATTTTTATCTTCTCCACAGATATATGCATCCATATTGCTTCTTCCTCCCCCCCTCCAAAACTGGGGTTTTCCGGTGGGATTTGGTAAGGTATCTTTTCAATTTTTCATTTTTTTAAATAATAAAATTTTCTGATACATTTTATTACTTTCCATGGAATACCGTGCTAACTTTTAATCAAAAAGTTTTTCAGGTATCTAAAAGGGAACGAATTTTCACACAGAAGAAATTTTGCATTTGATGAATAGATCAGACTCTGGAAATGATGACTATGCTGTTGAACGACACATACTGGAATAAGAATCAAGTTCAGATCAGAGAAATGGGGGAAAAAAAAACCCTGGAAATATTTGTTATATAAAGGCAACTTTGAATCATACTTTACCATCAAAATTTCTTCAACCAATTCATTTTATTGTTATAGCTGAAGCAAATTCTTGGTTTCAGTACAAACAAAATGCAATATCAAATGAAATTCTACCAAAAACTCAAAATAGAGCTTTTAAAATTTAAGTTAGAGATAGCTGAAGCGTTAGCATCATCTACACCTACTAACAAAAGTATTTTAATTGATGATGAGGATGACAGTGTTGTAATTACTCCTACAATAAGATCGAAGTATTATAATCCGCCTGCTAAATAGCCCTGCCAGGATAAAAGACACGACATGTACAGCCATTTTCGATGTGTTGATGACAATTCAAGGCTTCACACAAGTGCAAAGTGCATATTTGAAAACTGCAAAAGAAGTTCGAAAACATGTAGTGAAAAATGCCGTGATTATTTATACTAATAAAAAGAAAAATGATGCTTTAAAGATTTTCATAGTAAATAACAATGAGCCAACAAAAGAATTAATTATACATCAATAATTTCCTTATTTGTAACAATTTTAGTTGAATTGAGTTTGTTTCTTCTATAAACTTAGAGCCAAAAAATGTATAACGTAAAATTTCATTGATGATGATTTCACAGAAACCACCCAACCCGCACGATCATGCGGGTACCGTCTACGTTCCAAGGTGGGAGCGGGAATTTTTTTTATTATTTTCCCCAGTGTCAATGGGGTCCATATAGTTTTATTAACCAGTAGAATTTAATATTTAAAGATAAAAATATTTCGGGTCTTAAAGAGTTATGTTGAACAGAAAATGAAAATAATTGTCTTCGGACTGACTTAAAGAGTCAAACCTAACATTCTCAAACAACAATCGTAATGAATAGTAGATTCACAACTATCGCTCATAACCTTAAATCCCCTATTTGCATTTCATTTCGTAATTATCGTAATAATTTACGCAATTAGTTTCGTAATATTTACTGCAAGTGCGTTATAATCATTACTATGCATTCTTAGTTAGTTCAGTTTTATGAATTCGTCTGAGATTGTTTGTAAAGTCGGCCTCATAAGGAAAATAACACTTAAATGAGGAGATTTTTCTCGTGAATTCAGAATGAGGTCATACAAATGATATACTGAAGAGGAATAGGCATAGATTTCGTTAAGTAAAGAGAAATGAAAATTGTTTGTTTTTTCATGTTGTTTTGAAGCATACAGAATTTTTTTTTTGCACAAAAGAATTTAATCACTGAACACAAAGTGTTAAATAGACTAAATGTGTTTATGAATGAAAAAAAAAAAATGTTACGTATTTGTCAGAAATTGAAAACATAAAAAATATTATTCAATTATTGATAACTTTTTTCAAGTTTTTTTGAGAATTTATATTTTATAGAATTATACTGTAATCAACAAAATAATAAGGTTTTGAAAAACGTAGAATCTCATATCGTTATGCGTTGTAAATTGAAACACAGATCTAATGCTGTCTGTGGTAACGTAGTATCCCAAGGTTTATTAATATTCACAAGTAATAAATATGGATTACAACAGCTTTACGTAAAAGTATTTTGGATTTAAAATTTTAGTTCGCAAGTTATCACAAAGCATTTTCGCCTTTACACATATCGCTATGGCCTATACTCCCTCGTATTATTGGGTTGGGTCTCCTCGGCTATACTTGCAAAGTCGAAGAGCTATGTTAATAGTCTACCAAAAAGAAAAAAAGAATCCTTTTTGTCCAATCCCTCGTTTACAACTTTTTGTGCAGGATTATTTCATGCTTCTTGAAATCTATTCCAATCCTGATCGGTAAGAAGGGCTTTAAAGACAGCATACTCGGGCACTGTCCCAAACACTATTTGTTCTCTTAGGATTGAGTCCAGTCTGGCCCAACCCCCTTTTTAGCACCACATGTTGAGGGTCATGCGGATGGACCATAAATCGTCATGTTACTCTGTCGTATAACACATAATTCATCGCATTTCCCCCTCAGAATAGCTGTACATCATTTTCATAGATACGCATTGCAGGGTCACATGTTGCAAGAAGTTTAAAAGAATAAATTTTTGTATCTGACAACAGGCGTGGACTTCTATCGCCTGCTTTGAAAGAAGTCTTTTATTATGCCTTTTCGCCTGTGGTGCCGGGAAACAAACAAACGGAGGTGAGGGGAAGGGGTAGAAGACAGCTGTTCAGCTAAGAAGCTGTATTTTGTGCTATCATTTCCAATTATATTGAAGCTCATTTAAAAAAATGAAGTAATTCCCCCCCCCCCGTTAGATCATGAAGTAAGTTTTGGGTAAATTTTTTACTGCAAGGACTTAATTATTATATTCCCTCTGATAATTATTTAAGAATACAGCATTTTCAGAACAGGGTTTCTTCATGAATCAGCCTCCTCCTATATTTTATAAACATCATTTTGTTTTCCCAATGACTTTTATAAATGTTCCATTTCATTATTTATTTATTTATTTTTTGGATATACAATGAAATATTTACTTTTATAATTATCCTAGGGGAAAAATCCTTGTAGTTCCATTACGTGAATTTATTTTCAAGAACTTTAGCTTTATTTAGATTTAGAAAAAAAAATACCCTTTATTTTGAATAACTTTAAGAGTTACTACTTTAGTTGAAGAAAAGTTAGGAATTTATGATACTTGTCAAGTAGAGACCAGAGAATAAAACTTTAGCCATTTTTTATTTCAGGGTTTTTACGCAGGATATTTAGCTTGCTTTTATACATATTATTCTCTTAAAATATTTTAGAATGTGTTCTGCATATAATAAATTTTATTATTCCTGTTAAAAAGATCTTTAAAAAAATTAAGAGTAAATTGTTTTACAGTTAAATATTGAACAAAGAAGATTAACATATATATTGTATAATGACATATATTTAAGCTGTTCATATCTGTATAAATAAAGTGTGGTGAATTTTAACGATCATAATGTATGCATTAGCAGAGAAAATAATTCAAACTAATCAAAAAACAGTTTTTTCCCCAGTTCTTAAATGATAAAAATGTTACATACTACAATGCATAATACTGAAAATTGAGATCTTTCGAAAAAATTAGAATAAATGAATATAAATAAGTAAAATTATAACAAGCACATTTTTTTGGTGAGCAAATACTTTATTAGAATTGCAACAAAGTGCAACTTTTTGAAACTAAAATTTCTGAATAATAACTTTTTTATTAAACATATTTTTCAGAAAGGTCTTTATAAATTCAAATTCTTATTCAAATCGCCTTATTTTTCCGATTTCTTGGCAAACATACATAGTATCATATTATCAAAGGAAAATTTTTGGATTAAGAAACTTCTTTCTTATAATTTATATTCAAATTTTAAATTTGTTTTTAATTTTTTAAAATTTACATATAAATTAAACTACTATATTATTGTTTTATTTGTGGAATATATTTCCGGAATACAGAATCTGAAGAAAGAATATATGATTATTATTCAGAGGAGATCTTCAAGTTTTTATCTTCATTAAATTTAAACAAAAGAGAGAGAGAGAGAAATAAGAAGCAACTCACTTTATTTTTGTACGTAGAATTTTGAAAATGTTCAAACCATTTACAAATTATTCAATAAAGGAATTAAAAAAACATTTTTTGAAAAGCAGCTTCTAACAACAATAACAACAACCACAACAAAACAAGATCACAAATTAGTTTCAGAGACTAAAAAGTTTATGTAATGAAATATTTTATAATATATTTAGTTATTCTTCTAAACGTAAACA
The DNA here is from genome assembly GCA_019973955.1 of Trichonephila inaurata madagascariensis. NCBI lineage: Eukaryota > Metazoa > Arthropoda > Arachnida > Araneae > Nephilidae > Trichonephila > Trichonephila inaurata. Next base: position 7,585 of record BMAV01000521.1, on the reverse strand, counting down.
ATCAAAATAAAATAAAAGGAGTTTCGAAAATTTTCCAAAATAATATTTTAATCAATTTGGTTTGAGGTAAATGCGAGTTTATTAAAATGTATTTGCATAAATATTCAATTTTCCAAAATTGAAATAAAAGTTTTTCAGTTATAAAATCAATTTTTTCACAAATGTTTAAATTGCAATAAACATATTAAAGAGGCTAAAAGAAAATTGGTAATTTCTACATTTAAAAAAGAGTGATGAAAATTATTTTTTGACTTAAATGTTGAGAAATGAATCTACATAAACTGATATTTTTTTCTATGCATATCTATTGCACTATTATTTTTGTGCAGTGGATTTCTGCTATTTGCAGAGCGGTAGATATTTTAAGGGCCGGCTGGGTGGCGTAATTGATTAGGTGCTTGTCTTGTACGCCCAAGTATGCGGGTTCGATCCCGGCCCAAGTCGGTGGGTTTTCATGATGCAAAAAATCGTTTTATTCCATATCGTATGATTATGTTGCATGTTAAAGATCCTTAGAGTGCCTGTTTAGCTTGGGTGCTCTAGGCAAAATCAAATCCTGGAACTATTTTGCATCGGGGAGGAAACTGGATGTCATAATTATGTTGTGGCAATTAGTACCTATGTGGTGCAACACTACAATATAATACTAGCTCCTGGGTTATGTACTAAGACTGCAATTGGAATTAGCAATTCGTAGCCCCACATGAAAGATATCTAAAGGAAGTGTGTCTTATGTGGATGAAAATGAGAAACATAGAAGTGTTATACTTTTTTCTTTCAAATAAATAAATAAATATAGCAAAAGAAAATTATATTTCTTACGTTATATAACAACTAATTATAACACATAGCTAGTCTAGATACTCATTATTAGTTCTGAAGTAAATCTGGAGTTTTATTTCTAAAATTCTGATTATCGAGGTACGTGAAAATTTCTAATATATTGTAAGTAAAAAAAAAAAAAAAAAAAAATTAAATTCTTTTTTTTTCTGAAAATTTTCTTATTAAATTCCTTTAAGTAATAATATGAGAGCTATTGGCATATTTATGGTAAAATTTAGTATTATAATTATGACACCATATATATACCATAATTATGACAGGATATTTTTTTTTCAAATTATGCTACTATTATATAAATTAAGAAAAGCAATACAAGACCAGTTAATATAAATTAAATCTCATCATAATATACACTCATGGACAAAAAAATTAGTTCACCAAGAAGGAGCCGTCAAAATGTCAATTTTACCTACGTAATGACTACTTTAATATAAGTAAATGATTAGAAAATCAAAGGAAAAGGATAAATTATTTCAGAGAAAAAGGCAAAAGATGGGTGGATTTAATACCCTGTTGAACCCCCTCTAGCGCGAATGCACGATGCGATACGATCGGGCATTGAGACATACAAGTTCTGTATGATGTCTTGAGACATTTTGTTCCATATTTGCTGTAACTTTGCCTCTAGTTCGTTCAAAATCGTGGGATGCCCAACTCGCCATCCCAAATCATCCCAGATATGCTCGATTGGAGACAAATCTGGGGATAGGGCAGGCCCAGGAAGGGTAATAAAAGTGTGGAGACAGCCTTGTGACACCCTTGCCGTGTAAAATCGAGCACGGTCTTATTGAAAATGGCTCCTGGGAGCCTTTGCATGAGCGGGAACACATGTGGTTGCAGGATGTCATGGACATACTGCTGAGCTGTCATGGTGCAACGGATCAATACTTGGGGTGACCGTGTATTGTAGGCAAAGGCACCCCATACCATCACACCTGTTGTGGGAGTGGTGTGTCGCTGTAAAGCATAGGCAGGATTGAGGCGTTCACCACGAATACGATTGTCACCACTCGGGAGATGAAGGCTGCATTCATTGCTACAGACGACCTGGTTCCATTCCACTGCAGTNTGTGGGAGAGGTGTGTCGCTGTAAAGCAAAGGCAGGATTGAGGCGTTCACCACGGGGTCTCCATACACAAACACGATTGCCATCACTGCTGAGATTGAATCTGGATTCGTCTCTAAAGACGACTTAGTTCCATTCCACTAGAGTCCAGTTTCCTTATGCGCGGCACCACTCCAAACGGAGGCGTCGATGAGTGGGCGTCAAAGGCAGCACATGTAATAGGCGCCGCAATCCCAAAAGGTGGACGATGAAGCAGTTGGCTGTACGCGTGCATTTCATACGATGTGGCGGTCTTCTCGACGACTGGTCTTTTGAGGGCATCCTGAGCCTGGTCTTCAGGTAAATGACATCTCTCGGATCCATTGGTCCCAATACCTCCTTACAACACAATCAAAGCGGCCTAATTGACGAGCTACTCACCTAGCTGACCACTCAGCTTCCATCATGCCGATGATTTTCCACTACTCAAACTGCCACAGCTCCTCATATTATGTTCGAAAAAGGTGTAATGGCATATTTAACTCATCTCTTCCTTTTCAAACGATTCAGCACACTGAAACAAGCTTTGGTTACCTGTTTTATACTCCACGGAGAACGACGTTAAACGCCCTCTACCGGCTATACGTAATGAGCAATCACGCCGCATTTCTAATCATTTGCATATCTCCTCAACATGTACCCTCATGCCAAGTTTCGTTAAGTTCCCACAGTTTTATTTGGTGCGCTAATTTTTTTGTCCATGAGTGTATCTATCGCGTAGGGGAAATGATGCCTTTTAAATTTGTTGAAGTTGAAAGTAATCCCATTAGTTTAGAGTGGAAGTTTGTAGAGTAGAGGGCTACCTCAGGTGTTTTCTTCGGCACATAATTATGCTATTATATTTAAATATTATAGTTGATGATGATTTCAAGTGCTATTGAAAATTAACTAAACCTTTTTTTGCAAATACCTTCAATATCAACAAATAAAACTATACATTTTATTTAAACATGTTATAAACTTCTTTTTATTTATCAATAAAACTAAAACGTGCTGCGAACTATTGTTGCAAGCAATAAACATTTGTGAGATTTTTGTTTCAAATTCAAAGTAAATTCTTAGAAATAATCAACTCTTTCATTTTTTATAATATTATACATGTGATTCATTTTACTTGCTTCACTAATATCAATTATTTATTTTTTATTTTGAATCCGAAAAGTAAAAAAAAACAACTTTAAAGCAATCGGACTAAAATTTTTAGGTACGATATTTTTTTCCCTCTCATTTGTAAATTATATTGCTAATACTTGCACAATCAAGATAAAAATAGCATTCTTCAGTAGTAAACACTCACGGTGTGGCTTAAGGTATCTGACTACGTTCGGAACCATGATTTTAAAAAAGTGCATAAATGTATAATTTTCATGATATTTAGTGTCACTTGGATTAGAATACATGTATAAAATTGTTTTAAGGACATTATGACAAAAAAAAAATTATTTAAATACAATATTTTGGCAAAAAATTAGCTTAGAATAACCTTTTTTCCAGATGTTCTCCTTTTGTAAAAAATACTTCTATTGTACTTATATTTTGCCTGTATATAGCTCAGAACTCTGTACAGAGGTTCAACTATGAGTTTTGGAAAATTCAAATTACTTTCAGAGTTACAACCATTTGAAATAATGATCGGCGTTTTTTTCTTAAAATTTCTCCCCTCTGTTGTCGTAAAACATGGATAAACGCACTTCTAAGTTATATATTTTAATAATTCTAGTTGAGCCTCTGTACATAGGTATGAGCTATATACAGGCAAACTATTAATACAATAGAAGCATGTTTTACAAAAGGGGAACATTTGGAAAAAAGGTTATTCTAAGTTAATTTTTTGCCAAAATATTGTATTTAAATAATTTTTTTGTCATAATGTCCTTAAAACAATTTTATTCATGTATTCTAATCTAAGTGACATTAAATATCATAAATATTATCCATTTACACGCTTTTGCAAAATCACGGTTCCGAACGTAGTCGGATACCTTAATTGGAAAAGCTTATTTTAAATTTTGATAGAATACCTTTATACTTTCAATATCCGTTTCTGATTGATTCAATTTCAGTTTAATAGAAGATATATTCATTTTCATACTCAAGATGTTTCAAAAAATTAACTCAGTTATTTAATATCTTAGCAACACTTAGGACTACGAAGATGTACTAAAAACATTTACCTAAATGTAAATGCTGTTCAAATAAGTTTTGTGTTTACTTACACATTTTGTTTACCGGTAAGATATTTAATCCCTTTTTCCTTGGAAAAAAAATAAGAATGAGTTATGGATGTAAGGTGTTCTTTGCGTGTTTAAAAATGTCGGCAAGATAAACAACAGTTTCCTTCAGCTCTAATCTGTTCGCCATTTAGTGTCGAGGGGACAATTAATTGTTCACTTTAGCTCGTTAAGCTCAAGTATACAATGACAAATTTTCGAGGGAAGATCATTTCTTATGCTTCGAGTACACAAGGATTTTTTTTAATATTCTAAGATTAATTTTTCTGGTAAATTAATTTTTAAAATTGTTGGCTTGTTAATGTTGTATCTATCTTTATTATCTCTTCACTTCAGAAAGCAAGCTTTTTTTAATTTAAGAAAACAAGCTATTTTTGGAAAATACTCTTATCGGAAGCAGTAACTTAAATTTATGAAAAATGAAATAAAATGTTAACGTAGTTCATTTAAAGTAAATTTTATAAGTACCGTAAAATCCGACGTATAACGCGCACTTTGAACACAAAAAATGAGATCGAAATATAAGGGTTCGCGTTATACGCCGGGTATAAAAACGATAACTTTGAAAATGACAAAAGAAATGAGAGTAAGAAAAAAAAAAATTACTTTTACTTATATCGAAATACTGTTTATTTATTAGAAATGATATACTTTTTGAACTAAACGAGTACTAGTTCTAGAAATATACTATTATTTCAAAAGTCTGGCATAATATCTCAAATAAATTACCTCAAAACATAAGAACGTTGCATACTAAAATTTCAGTAAAAAGCGGGGTGCGCGTTATACGCTGTATTTAACGGTAGTTAAATAAAAAAAAATATGCTCTATTTATTATTATATGGAGTATAAATGTAATAAATTTAAACTAAAATCATCAAATATATTAAATTTATTTTAGTTAAAAAAATTGTTTTGAAACAAATCGAAGTTAACGGAATACTCAGAGCAGTTATAAGAAAGAAAACTGTTAATCGTGGCTTATACAGGGTGAATGCAAATGGTGGGCCAGATTTTTAAAAAAATCATATTTTTGAAACTGTGGATCTAAAGAGAAATATACCAAATTTTTTTTCTGCCAATGATCAACAGTATATTCAAGATCGCTGTGATTGAGATACAAACATGGCGACAATGACAGAAAAGTGTTTTTGCGTAATAGAGTATGCATTATTTTTTTCAGTTATGCAGATGCAACTTGCAAGTAGAAATCGCTACGGGAAAAAAAGCACCAACCAACAAGAGCATTCTGTTATGGTATAATTAATTTAGAAAAACAAGTTGCTGTATAAAAAGAAAACCAGTGGCTGGCCAATCGTCTCGGAAGAAGAAGTAGGGAAAGTGAGGCAGAGTCCACCGAAGTCTACGAGAGCTGCTCACTTTTAACTTGAGATGCCCCAGATGTTATAGAAAAGTTTCTGAAAAAAATTAAATTTCAAGCCGTATCATTTGCAATCGACACAACAAATAACACAGAACGACAAGTAAGCATTTGTGCAACATTATGAACCATTGATAGAGTATTTAGAGAGATATTCCAAAATGTTTGAAACGAACTGAATTACAGGTAGGACGAATGCCGTGTGAAATTGAGTTACACATCGAACATTAGTAACAGAAAAAGAAAACTTAGTATGTTTATCTTTACATTCATATATCACATTGTAAAACGTGTAGAATTTTCTAAAATATGATTTTTTAAAAATCTGGTCCATCTTTTATAATCACCTTGTATAACGTATGAGTTTTTTTCTGAGATATACTTTTTAAAAAGTAAGAACAAAAATTGCGATTTCTAGGGATCTTTTCTCCCATATAAGGGTTCTACTGCCTTTGATAGACTTTTAAAGATATTCCCTAGCAATCTTTCCTTGTGTGTTTTCGATCCTCCTCCTTTTCAGTCAAAAATTATCTTCTCTTCCTTCCTTCTTTCATTTTACAGAAGGATATAAATAATAATTAATAATCACATCACAAATGTTTAGAAACCATTAATGTCTTTTCAAATTTATTTTAAAGTACACGTTAAATTAATGTTTGATTTCAAATGACAGAATTTCCACCAAAATCCGTTAACTCCTTACATACCATGTAACCACTAGTGGATGCATGATATGTATAAAGCAAAATATCATTGTAACCTCATGTGAATATATGGAAAATTGTACATATATTATTATATTTATCTATATACAGTTTACTGAGGGAAGCAACTTTGACACACACGCATGCCCACACACACGCATGCACGCACACACACATACTCAGTGGCGCACACAAGGGGGGTGTCCTGGAGGTTCGGACCCCCCCCCAAGAAGCCCTTGATTTTTTTCTGATTGATTATAATTCTAAGTATATAGTAAGTAAAATTTAATTAAATATTTGTTATTAATGATTAATTTTATTAATTAATGCTAATTATTTATTTAATAATTAGTTTTTATTGTTTTTTGTTCCGGAAAATTGAAAAAATCAAAAAGAGCGTGATACAAGAATGGTGGACTTTCGACCCTGGACCTCCTCCCACTCTTTGAAAAATTCCTGTGTGCGCTACTGCACATACTGCTATACCGTATAAATTGGTTTTGTTTGTCCGACACTGAACTATACACATTTAATTATAAAACAAATAAGCATTTTTGACTTAAACTTGGTATGAGTGATATTTTTCTATAAATATTGACAGAGATTATGGAACTTGTTCTTATTTGTATTAAAATTATGTTCATAATTTATACGTATTATACGTACAAATTACTAAATTTATATCTGTAATGCACAAACTTAGTTAATACATCTTAGAATTGATTTCTCTTATTTTAACGGTGTGAAAAAAAAGACTAGATCTGACTAGAAGAGGGGAAACAACAGTCATGGGAATAGTTTGGGAAATAAGAAACTATGAAATAAATAAAACTCTTCGGGAAACAATTCTGGAATTTCTAGTAATCATCGAAACTAAATTAACTCGTATTCTACAGGGATATGTGTGTGTGTGATGAAAATCCATTGCAAAGCAAAAACAACTCTTTTATCTTAACACTCTCTAGTGATACTAAAGAGGAATTCCTTCAACTGTATAAAAAACTTTCAAATTCCACAACTTTGCTGCTTAATTTATTCAATGTTTGTAGCAAAATTATTAAACTATATTTAAATCAGAAATTAATTTGGAAATACTAGCTATTATTGCGTTACGAAAAAAGGAGGTTTTTCGAAGTTTTTAAAATATTTTAGTATTGAAATGAAATTTTTAGTCTATAGATATAAAGGAAATCCTCACAATACGACATAGATTTTAATTAGACACTATACAGATAATTGTTGAATTAAAGAAGCAAATTAAAATCCTGAAACATATAAAGGGAAATAAAACAAGAAACAGTGATCATTACCCTACAAATGA
>BMAV01000520.1:0-21648 GCA_019973955.1 Trichonephila inaurata madagascariensis | reverse complement strand
AGTTATTTTCATTACTTGTATTTCTAAAAAATTTGAAAACTTTTTAAAAGGATAATTAGTAATAAACAAAGAAAAAATAGAAGTTATTTTTTTAAAAAATTTTTAAACATTTAAAAAATTTCAAAATTTTTTAAAAAGATTTATATGCAACATTTTTAAAAATGAAATTATTTTATAAATAATTCAAAATTAAATCTTTCTTTTAATTTAAGGGGGGGGAAACTATGTAAAATAAATATTTTATAAAATTTTACCTTTCCTAAATAACACTTGATTTAGTGGAGGAAACTTGATTAAATATAATATTTTTTGAATTGAATTTTTTTAAAAAAACTTTCAAATTCGTGGCCAAATTTTTTGAAAAATATAAAAAAAAAACCAAAAAAATTAATTTAAAAAAAATTGACATACTGTGCATCAAAAATAAAAAATAAGAACACAAAAAATAATACTAAAAAAAGAGAATACCTTTAATAAAAATTTAGAATAAAACAAAAATTATACAAAAATTGAAAAATATTTTAAAAAATAAAAACCCCAAATTTGAAAAAAACAATGATACTTATATTTTAATTAAGACAAAGAATCCGTCAACAAACATATAGGAAAACCAACGCTATGAATACACAGGGCAGTATTGACACTGGAACCCTTTTGATTACCCGATAGGCCCCTTTTTGTCTGTGCAGATACCCAATATTGGATTTCAATATCTGGCAATGCTAGAGTGTTATTTATTTTTTTCATGCATGGCGGTATATTCACATCGAAGTTCATGTAACGCTTATGTTTTAAATACGGAAGGAAAAAATCAATTTCGAAAAGGGAAGCTAGTAACTTCTATGAAAAACATTATATGTTTAATGTTATTTTGTTACAATATTTCAGGTGAAGATGCTTTCTAGCTAACTGTTATGTTTTATATAACAGAAATTTTTTTTGTTAAACAGGTAAATAAGTAAATTTGAATCGAACTTATTCTGTATTAATCTTTATCATCTTATTATAGATTTAACCATTTATTGTCTCAAGTGTAGTATGGGGGGCACTTTTGATTTGGTGATTTTTCTTCGGATTTGACAATTTTTATCTAAATGTCATGGTGAGATATCGAATTCATTCTAAAATATATAATTAATAATTCCGCAAAAAGTACCTTGGCGACCACTTTTAGTCGCCTAAAGAAAGGACTGCGCCAAGTGCCCCCTATACTACACTTTAACCGATTTATTTTAGACGTCTCTTTTCTATTTTAAAAATAGGCCATATAATATTTTTGTCGCCAGAGGATACATCACAAAAAAATCCAACTCGTTAACAATTATTGGAGGGTTATTTTAGGGAGGAATCAACTTTATTTATTGATAAAATTTCTACATTACTGAAACAATCGGCACATGTAAATAGTAATCTTAAGAAATGCACGGGACTAAATGTTAAACTTAATTTTTTAAATCCTTGATTTAAAATTTTGTAACCATCAGCACATTTACCTTTTTAACTTATTATTCCAGCCATATTTGATCTTGTTCTATGAACCAGTGGTGCCCAGCCACGGACCAGTCCATGGATGAAATGGTACTGGTCCGCAAAGGCACATTAAATTATTTGCATTTTATTTACTGTGGTGTATTTCTTCTGAGTTTGCGAGACTTTACATGAAAGCACTTTATATTCCACGTTAAATCACTTTATATTCATTTTTTAGTGTATCTGTATTTTGTTTTGAAGGCATATTTAAGTACAATAAAATTGAAACAATCTAAAATATAAATAATCAGCTCTTCACCTCCCTCAATGGTCCGCAGTAAAATTATCAAACATTGACCAGTCCACATCGATAAAAAGGTTGGGTAGCATTGCTGTAAACTACTGGGCTAAAAAATATAGCATTGCTATGAAAATGGTATTGATTTTTTTTTTTTATGTAGAAACATTTCTAAATATTCTTAAGAAATTTCATGATTGTGTCTTTAGGTATTTTTCAAAATTAATAACAGTTTTAGATGTAAAGTCATTTTGTAAAATCTTATTTTAATTCATTGCTTGGGAAACAACAAAAGTTTCCTGCATGCAATATTTGATCATATTAACATTGAAAAACCTTTCACAAGCACTTGCATTTTAACCCTATACCAGTGACTTTTTGCCAAAGATTAACTATATGTCAGAAATTAATCACCAAAGATTTTATAAGTGTTGCAAAATTTTCCTGCACACACACACAAAATTACTGGAGGTTGCCATTGGGATGAAGTTAATATGTAAGTACCCATTTCATGCCTTACTTTGAACAGTTTTTTAAAAATATTTTGACTATTAACCATATATCTTTTCTGACCATTTTGTGTTAGTCATGAGAATTTTCACTCTCTTGTTCAACATTGTCATTCAATGCAATCAATTGCAGTTTTTGGCCCATCTAAATATTTAATTTTTTGTTTCATTGCAATGTGATTTTTTAAAAACTTTTCAGTGGTGGTTGTGTACTTATTCTAATACTTTTTGCACATCAAAAACAGCTTTTCTACCTCTCCTTCACCATTCAGAGTCAGTAATTGTATTTTTTTACTTACTATTTCTAATTGTATACTGATGTCTGTAAAAAATGCAACACCATGAAGGAGTCATCGAAAGGAAATGAAATGTAACACACGAACAACTTGTATTGGTACAAATAAATGAATAAATTTTTAAAAAAAAACAAGATTAAGTGTTTAAAATTAGTATTTGGTGTAGCCTCCACACACTTAATGAATGCTGCTATACAAGGTTACATAGAGTCAAACAGTTGTTGAGTGTTTCCTTGTGGAAGAGAATTCCACATTGTTTGTATGCTCATCCAAAGTTCGTTTTTTGAAGCTGTAGGACACGGATTATGAATGAGGCACCGATGAACGAAATCCCACCCATGTTCAGTAGGTGACATATCTTGTGAATAAGCAGGCCAAGGAAGAAGTTGCATGTGTTGGGCTGAAAAGAAGTCTCGAACATTCCTTGCAACATGTGGGCATGAACTATCCTGTTGAAAGAAACCTCCAGGGATGCATTGAAGGAACAATGAGCTATTGCTATTCAAATTATTAATTTGTAGCAACTAAGATTGTCCATGATACGAAATAGCATCCCAAACCATAACTCCAGGTGTTCGTCCACTATGACGTTTGATAATGCACTCTGGAAGGCAACATTCACCGGCATAGCGTCTAACACAAATTGAAGCATGATTCATCTGAAAAGACAACTTGGTGCCAATCAGCTTGCCAGGCTCTGTGTTCATGAGACCATTGCAGACACAGTCATCTATGGTTTACCGTGAGGGGATCCTGTATAAAGGCACCCTTGCACCAATCCACGGTGCAGCAGGTGTCAACAAATTGATGAAGCCAACATTAGTACACCTGTAGCAGTAGACAAACGTGCTAATCTGCCTGGAGGAATCTGTACTGTCATTAACTGCCATGCGGAGCAGGTGTCGATCGTCGCACGCTAACGTCACCTTCCGTCGTCCATTGCCAGTTTTTCAAGTTGTTTGGTTCTCGTCGGTCCACTGCTTCTAAACTCGCATCACTGTGGAACAGCTCCGCTGTACTCAAGCTCCTATTGCGTGATAAAAAAAATCCTTCTTCTCGAAGGTCAATAACCGTACCCCGTTTAAACTCTGTAAGTTGTTGGAATTTCTCCTTATTTCGTCGAGAAGGTATACTTAGGTCTTATTAAACGTTCACCACTAACAAATAACCATGCACGATTTTCAATGTCTCACTACAGCCCTCTATTTATATGCTTTCAGCATCAGTTCAGAGGACGCTGCTCACATCACGTAAGCGTGGTGGCTCCGAAACTTTATTACTTTGCATAACAACCTATAGTTGGCATTTGCTACAAATTTTATTTCATTTAGATGATTCCTTCATGGTGTTGCATTTTTTACAAACAACAGTTTATTTTTTTACATATTTTTTCTAATTGTATTTGCATACTTCATGTTTCACTTCATTTATGCTCGGATGTAATCAGACATATACCTGCTAAGTTTTATGCTTTTCATGTAAAATTTGTGCGTTTTGAACTTTTATTGTGTTTTTATGTCTAGATTGTGTGTGTTCATTTGATACATTTTTGTGTAATGTTCATGATCTGGTAATGATATTCACCTCCTACTGCTCTTCTTTATCTTTTTCTACTCACAATAACCAGGAAATAAATAGACGCATCTGTAAATTAGTCTGCAGTACTAATATCTAGTAAATTTTTTAAAATGTGGAAGTTTGTTCTTTCTCTGTCATATTTTGGGTTGGAGTGTAGAACAGAGGTCAGAAGTGAACTTGGAGATGCTTATTTAGATTTCATGGTGAGGTAATGATTTCATTCTGGTAGACTGCTTAATTTGTTAACCCTTGTACTTTAAAATCAGTCCTATTCCATTAAGTTGAAGTGTTCTTTGCTCATGATTAATTTTCGTAATTTAAAATTTGCATGTTTTTAAAAAGGAAAACAGTTTTCAGATAAACCATTTAATTGTTCTCTCTTAAGCAATATAACTTACAAAGGCTTACAAAATTTTTGTTAAAAATTTATATCTTCCATTTTATAGTTTTATGCTTGTGTTCCTTCAATCCTGAATGGTATGTCTGAGAAGTATGATTTAGTTTTTTGTAAAGATTTGAAATGATATGGAAGACTATCTGTGTTACAATGGTGTATGGTGAAGAACAGATTGCTGCAAATATCAAATGTACTGTCTGCAAGTATGCAATTTAGTTAACAAAATTGAATGATGGATATATTTGGGAATGCCAAAAGACAGGAATGAATGTGCATTGTATTAGAAGCTGGTTTGATAAGCATGCTTTAATTTTCAATGATGATTAATATGTGCAAGCATGAGAATCAATTAGATTCTTAATTTGTGGAGCTCATAAGCAAAAATCCTGTAATCTGAACTATTTGTTTTTACTTTTCTTCGAAAACGCCAACAAAATTTACCCCGCTTCCAAGGAGCTTCTTTATTTCTTCTTTTTCTTTATTTTTCTAATTCAGTTTTTTATTTTTCTTTATTTTTTTTAAATATCAGATTAGAACTTTATTTTAATCCATGATTGATAATTTTAAAAGTATTGTTATTTGTATTTCTCCATGGTATTTTTTTTCTTTCTGGAAAATGTTATTTTGTAATTTTTTGGAATAGCTGTCAACACTTTGGCAACCACTTCTAGTTGTCAAAAAATTGCCTTTGCCAACTGACCACGATTCTGCACTTTAACCTATATTTCATTGGTTATTGCTTCCTAGCTGATTTGTAGGCATGGTTTCATTATGCAATTTTCTTTTTGTGCAAATCAATTTTCAACTTCCTTTTTAAGTTCTTTGTAAGTGTTTTATTCCCTGTGCTTCACATTGCCAAGTAATTTGTTTTTACTGACAAAGACAAAATACTGTATTTACTCGAATCTAAGCCACATTATTTTTCTAGTAATGTTAGTGAATATCGGTCAGCTCAGAACGGGCAAAACATTTTTTGGGAGGGAAAAAAATTGGCCACCCCCTTCAAAAGGGTGTAGTCATTCTTCCCAACTTTTTATGACTTACCCCATTTTGGTTTTTTCCCAGTTTTCATTTTTCCAAACATCGCCTATTTGGTTTTGGGAAATTTTTTATATACTTTCTTTTAACCATCTTAACATCAGAGATATCCATAATAACATCAGGACGAGTTTACTATGATGCAAGTATGAAAAAGGAGCAAATTTATATGCAAAAAAAAGGAAATGGAGCAGTGGCCACTGAAAACTTTACAGGGATGGAACAAATATACATCCATGGCATTACAAAATTATATAATTTTTTTTTTTGTAAATTTTAACAGCCCCTTTTTTTTTACATTCTTAAAAAAAAAAAAAAAGAATCAAATGCAAACGCAGGAAAATGGCACGGTGAAAAAAATGGTGTTGCCTGAAAATTTTGGGAAGTCAGCGGACTTTGGGGCGAATCATTTTCAAAACATGATACTGATTGTTAGAAAAGTTATAGGTTCATGTATTTACTTGAAAGTTTTTAATACTGGTAAAGTAAATTAATTATAAACTTCTTATTCTCATTAAAATTTGTTTTTAAATTTCTTAAGGGGGGAACCATCCTTTTAAAAATTTTTTATTTTTCCCCCAAATTTTAGAGAATTAGGGCATTTTAAAACAATAAAAAAATTTTTTTTTCAAAACATGTTGGGGGTTTTGGGGATGGGGTTAGAATCGATGGTGACTTAATTTGGTAAATAAGAGTAGCTTTCAAATGTATAAAGCATGCAATAGAAAGGAATTCAATTTTACTGATACACTGGAGTTGCTTAGGTGTCACCCTTGTCACTTGACAATGGTTCAAATTTATGAGGTCCATTATCAATATTCCTTGTGTTTTTTTAGGAATTTAAAACAATTCATCATGTTTTTTCCATTTGTGGTTACTCCTTTTATGTTTATTTAGTGTTTCATATTATATATCGTAATGCTCCCCCACAACATCCATTAGTGTGGGAGAGTCGGAAGGAAGATTAGCCATTTTCAAAATAACTTCTATTTATTTACTATTATAAACAGCAACACAAATTCTACTAACCAAGTTAAGAGATGCACCAATGACTAAATATGGAAAGCAATATAGAGGTAGACGAAATACAAGAAGTCTTATTAAATCAGTTCACTTACATCCAGTAATATACCTTCTAAGTCCGGACCTAATAAATTTAATTATTTGACAAAACGCCAATCTTTAAATATTACACTAAAACAGTTTTAATATTTCCCTACTTCAATTGAATCAATCACATGTCCTTTTCCCCCCTCTCTAACAAAAGTTTAAACTTTTTTTACATCTTAATTTTTACATATTACTCCTTTTTTCGGGGAAATTTTTTTTTTCAATTATTTTTAAAGACCCGATATTCCCCAAGAGGATTAGTATTTGAAAGAACGCGGATAGACCAGTCACAATATTAACTTGGATTTATAAGTTGATTAATCCAAGCTTGATGTATATGAAATACATAATTATTATGTATTTCATAATAATGTTTTATAAAATGAATCTGTAATTATTACATATGTATTCATATACATAATGTATATGTGTTTGTTTAATTATGTATTCTTATTTTTTCTAATTATATCTATATCTTCTCATAGGCAGCTTATCATGAGTTGTCTGCCATTTAATAATCTGGATGAACATCTTGCACGTTTTGCTGCTACTAAAAAGAATGTTATTTCCAATCAAAATACCAAACAAATGTAAGTAAATTATTCTGCATCTTCGATGCCATATTAAATCTTGTGTCACTTTGCTTTTTAACTCTAATGAAGGATTGTTTTTTCTATTGATCGAGAAGATAGATTGATCTTGTTCAAAATACTAGAATAAAAATTATATATTATATGTTACTGGGTTTCAGATCCATGGGCTGCAGGTTCTGACCTATTGGATATGCGCCACTTCACTGGTGACTTTGACACTGAATTCATAACACAACTGTTATAGTGCCATCTATCCACAGCAAAAGCAACCAAAAGTCAACAGACGCACTTGACGCAATACCAACTCACATGCTCACCATAACAAATATATCATTCATTCACCTTTCCACCGATTCCCTGGTGGGGTACTACTGTAGCGTACTGTATCTTCATAAGCCAGTAACAGCCTCTGGACAGGGGTGATCACTTTTTTCTAGTGGTCAAATTACTGGGTTTCAGATCCATAGGTCACGGGTTCTATCCTATCTTATATGCGTCGCTTCAGCAGT
The DNA here is from genome assembly GCA_019973955.1 of Trichonephila inaurata madagascariensis. NCBI lineage: Eukaryota > Metazoa > Arthropoda > Arachnida > Araneae > Nephilidae > Trichonephila > Trichonephila inaurata. The sequence continues at coordinate 13,850 of BMAV01000520.1, read as the reverse complement.
TTTTAAGCATTTTTATGTACAGTTATGAAAATTGTTAATTTTAAATTAATATGATAAATATAAATTACTTTTATGTAAAAAAAGTACCTTGAGTATTACTGTTACATTTAGAAAACTCACAATAAATATGATAAATATGTTCAAGTTTTACATAAAACATTTTGTTGCTCAAATGCAGATTTTATTTCAAAAATGAACTTCTACAAGGTATAATTTCTAATACAGTATATAGGGCATACATAACAGTAGGAATTTCAGGGTATCAGACTACAATTGAAACTCAGTTCAATTTCCATTCATTTTGTATCATACTCTTTAGATCATGACAGGTTTTTAAAATATATTGTTTATTTTTAATTTATTTTGTAAAATGTCTTAAACTGAAATTAATTTTTGGTCATTTTGATGTTGAATTTGTATTTAAGAGCAAATTATATTACATGTTAAAATAGTTTTTCTCTAACAAAAATCTCCCAATTGATAGTAAAAATTGGCATACTTTGAGTGATTAAAAAATATCTGCTGCTTGATAATCACATGACTGATATCTTGAGAAGAAAAAATACCTAGAAAGTAATACTTATGAATTAGAAACACAAAGAATAATTTTTTTTAAAAATTTCTAAATGCAGCTGGCAATACAAGACAAGTATCTTTATGTAATACTGAGATACAGAATTAAAATACAGTAATAATCCGATATATAGAATGCGTAAAATTAAAATGAATACTGAAAAGTCTGTACAAAAAAGAATTAAAAAAAAGGAAAATGAAAAGAATAATATAAAAGATTAAATTAATATATATAAATATAAATAAAACAGGATCACACAAGGCTACAAACTGTTTAAACAGGGATCAGTAAACTTTTGAGAGAGAAGAGCCATTTGGTTAGGGAAACAAGGTAACTAAGATATCAAAGAGCCATTTATATGCATGTACACCTTGGAAGAGGCGTTCACCCATCCAGTAACGGTTCAACCAGTCTATCATGCTCAAATATTACTTTTTTTTATATTTAAAAAATTTTCGCACACAATTAAATTTTCCATTCCTTCAAAAACTAAGAACTATCGATTTCCCTGGCTCAATACAAGAACAACAATTATCAAAAAACATATATATGTTACTGGCAAAGTATGAAATGATTCTTATTTCACACATTGCCTAGGCATTCTATAGAATGCCTAATGAGAAACCGGCGAAGTATGAAATACATCTCCGATTAGTTTCGAATTTTGTATGACAAGGCACGAGACTTTTGACGCGTACTTCAGACTCAGAATTTGTCAGTTGCACATTGTAGTTTGTTCGAGAGTGTCAAAATGCTCAATTTTACTTAAACTTATTCAGCAAAAAATTGATTTTTTCCTATGCAGCATGAAAATGGAGAAGCAACTCGTAGTGTTGGAGAAGGAGTCATTGTCTAAAGTAGGATTTTACAACCTATAGCCGACGGAACAATTATCAGTGGCATTCAGCACTACTCAACAAATTTGTCAGTTTTTGCATGAACTTCATAAATTTGTAATAGATCTTATTTGATAAACATCTCCAGAATTTGGTCAATTAAGGAATTTTGTAAAAATTTGAACGATAACTCTAAAGGTAAATTTACAGCTTTTTTGTAAATTATTGAATGCCATAGCTAGAGATATTTAATTGTTGGAAGAAAGAGAGAAAATTGCATATTTATTTTGCTTTTCCGCTTTTAATTCTACATATTTAACTAGGGGAGAACACGACTAAGAAAACTCATTTTGGATAGAGACTTGGTGTAATAATAGTACTCCTTTAGGGTGTTCACCCCTCAATGTAATTCCGCCGAATAGCCAATTAATACGGAGAAAATATCCTTCGAAATTCGTGCTTAGCTTTTATACAATTAAGTTTTACTTTCCTCCAACGAGTTCGTAGCCTGATTGGTGAATCGTCTACTTATTATGCCCGTGGTTAGGGTGCGATTCCATGCGCGCGCGATAAGCTTTTTTTCTTCAATTCATTTAATTATTTTTTAAAATTAAATAAATTTATTTATGAAAGGTTTATTAAATATTAAATGATATTTTATGTAATTATTTTTATTTTAAAAAGTAAAAAAAAATTTAATAAATTTATTGCTTAAATTATTTATTTGTAAAATTATTTAAAATTATTATTAATTAAAATATTTAAATTTTTTTAATTTAAAAATTTAAAATTTTAATAATTAAAAATTAATTAATTATATTTATTATAATTAAAAATTTATTATTTTTAAAAATTAAATTTAAAAATACAAATTATTTTTTAATTAAAATTTTTAAATAAAAAATTTAAATTTTTATTAATTAAATTTATTTATTAAAAATTAAAATTTATTATTAAAATTACTTTTTAAAAATTAAATTATTAAAATTACTATTAATGTATTATTAAAATTATTATTAATTTATTATTAAAATTATTATTTACTTTTGAAATTATTATTAATTTTTATTAAAATTAATTAAATTTATTAAAATTAAATAAATTTATATGAAAAGGACTTCTTAAATATTTTATAAAATAATTAAATTAATTTATAAAAAAGACATATTTTTGTTATTTTAATTATAAAATAGTTAATTTAATGATAATAATATATCTTTTTAAATTTTTTTTATACTATATAATTTTTTATTTATATATATTTTTTTTACATTATAAAACTATTTTTACAAATTTTTTTATGTAAAATATATTTAATATTTTTTATATTTTTTTTAAAAAATGTTTATTAATAAAAAAATAAATTTATAAAATTTAATATAAATATTTAAAAAGATAATTACAGTTTTTTTTTTACTTTATAAAATAAAAAAATAATTAATAAAATATCATTTATTTTTAATAAATTTTCATAAATAAATTTTTTAATTTTAGAAAATAATTATTTTTTTGAAAACTCATTATATATTAACAAGGACCTTTTTTCATATTCCTAAACAGCTTTAGTCATTTATAGAAAGCCAAAGTATGAAATATTTTTATTTCATACTTTTGTTTAAAAACATCCGGCATTCTTTTTAGAATGCCCCATTTCATATTTTCCCGTAAATATAAATTTTTTATTATTTTAAATTAAACTTTTAAAAATTCTGCTTTTTTTTTCAAGTTTACACTGATAATTAAAATTGCACTTGTTCTTTCATACAAAAATCATAATCTTTAAGTATGTCATAAAATATGGAATGTGTTTTTGTATCTTCCAAATTGGAATTAAAGTGTATTTTTTATACATTCATGAGTGCTTCAGAATTCACATTATGCAATTATGTAAACTCAGTTGGAAAACACTTTGAAGAGTGTCTGTCCATGATGGCCTTTTTTCCATTAAATATGACTTTTGTTGCTTTAGAACTAATTCTAATATTTTCACCGATTTTCAAAAACTCCGTAAATGGGAAACAATTTATTACAGAAGTAACTGTCTTAAATTAGACAGATGTTTGAGTGCATATTTAAATATGAGGGAATTTCTTCAAATAATGGTAACAAAATATTTATTGGACAAATGTATTATACTGGGAATTGCAAGGAATTAAATTTTCAAGAAATTTGGGTGCATAGATCCCGAGAAATCAGTACCCAGAACAACCCCTTCTGGCAGTAAAAACAGCACTTACCATAAAATCCGGCGTATAACGCGCACTTTGAACACAAAAAATAAGATCGAAAATTAAGGGTGCACGTTATACGCCGGGTATAAAACGATAGCTTTAAAGGTAACAAAAAGGATGGGATAAAAAAAAATTTACTTCTAGATGTATCGAAACACTGTTTATTTAAAAGAAATGACTTGCCTTATGAACAAGAGAACAGATGTAATTCTAGAAGTATACTATTTTTTCAAAAGTCTGTGATAATACCTCGAATAAAATACTTCAAAACATAAAAACAATGTATATTAATATACTTCAGATTTCTTCCTTAAAAAGGGGGTGCGCGTTATACGGCTGAATATACCTAAAAATTGAAAAATGTAGCTTGAAAGTATAGGCGCGTTATACGGCGGATTTTACATTATATGCCTGGGCATTGAATCAAACAGAGATTGGATGGCATGTAAAGGTGCAGATGCCCATACAGCTTCAACACAATGTCACGGCTCATCAACCGTACTGACTGGCGTTTGGTGACGAGCCAGTCGCTCAGCAACCATGGACCAGAGATTTTCTATTGATGAGAGATCTGGCGAACGTGCTGGCCAAGGCAACAGCCAAACATTTTTCATATCAAGAAAGGTCCGTATAATACTGGCAACATGCAGTTGTGTATTATCCTGCTAAAACATAGTGTTTCGCAGGGTTCAAATAAAGGGTTGAGACACGGTACGTAACACACCAGAAATGTAACATGTTCTGTTCAAAGTGCTGTCAATGTGAACAAGAGGTAACCAAGACGTGTATCCAATAGCAACCCATACGATCACACCAGGTGATGGGCCAGTATGACAACGAATGCACAATGCCACCAAATACGAATGCAACCATCTTGATGCTGTGAACAGAACCTGGATTTATCTGAAAAAATGAGGTCTTGCCATTCATGTGCCCAGGTTCGTCGTTGATCACACCTTTGAAGACGCACCTGTGATGCAGCTTCAAGGGTAACCAAAGCCATGGCCTCCGAGCTGAGAGTCCATGCTGCTGCAAACATTGTCGAACTGTTCGGGCAGACACTTGTTGTCTTGCATATGTCTCCCATTCTTGACGGGGCTGCATGATACATTAAGATCATGCGGGTAACCTGCCTGTCCTCTGCTGCTAGTGACAGAGGACCGTTGAGATCCAGCACGGCGCTCCGTATTACCATCCTGAAACCCATCAATTCCATATTCTGCTAACAGTCATTGGATCTTGACCAACACAAGCAGCAATACTGCAATATGACAAACTGCAATCCTGTTATGCTACAATTCAACCTTTATCAAAGTCTGAAACGTGCTGGTGTGCATTTCTGCTTCTTTCATGAGACATCACTACAACCTTTCACCAGGCAACAACATTCTAATGCAATTTGTACATGAGAAACGGGTTGAACAATTTCCTCATTTATGTACATTGTAGGTGTCGCTACCAGCGCCTGCTTTGTATGAATGTGCTGAAAAGTTAATTATTTGCATATCACAGCACCTTTTTCCTGTTGTTTAAATTTCACATTTGTAGCATTTCGGTGTAGCAATTTTAATGGCCAGTAGTGTTATTGAAAAGAGAAATGAAAACAATAGTTTTTGGAAGTTTTAGAAGGCATAGTTATTTTTTTAATGTTCAGAAGGAGTAGTCTGAAGAGCCGTGTAATGGTCTATGCAAAAAGCCGCATTCAGCTGGTGAGCCATGGTTTGCCAACCCCTAATTTAAAAGGTCACTAGCCTCCCAATATCTTGAGATGCTCAGCACTCATCTCCATGCTATTGCAGTAAAGGATGCAGGCAGGGCTATTGACTATTTGAAATGTGTGAAGGTTTGCATATAGACAGTTATGCATTGTAGAGAGTAGACAAAAGGCAGCTACAGCTCTGCTTCTGGAAGAATAATATTTTAAGTGACAATAAAAAGGGGAAGTTTAAGAAAGTTTGTGAACTGCTTTTGCCCCACATGAATGCATGATAATTGGGACATGGAAGGTACTACAAGAATATAAAACAGTTTCATTTTTGAAATTTGAATGAATGCTATAAAAAAAAACCATAAAGACAAAAATAAAGATAATGGTATTTTTGGAGATCGAACCATTTTGGTTTAGATACCCACAAAACCATAAAAAGAATTTAAAAAAATGAGAAAATTAAAATTTTTTTTTTTTAATAATTTTTTGATTTTGAATTCCATAAATTTTTCCATCTCTTTTTCTTTTTAATAAAAATCTATTAAATCTAAATCATTTTAAAAATAAAACATTAATATATTTGTTCATATTTTTTTTTTAGATAAATAAAAATTTGCTTGTTCATGAAAATTTTACTTTCATTCATTTGCTATTTCAAAATTATGTTGGAAAAATACAGGTGTAAATTTAATTTTGATCAAAAATCACATCAAGAAACATTTACATTTGCATCATTGAAAATTCTTAAAAATATTGAACTATCTTAAATGATATTATGAAAATGGGAGTTAGTATAAAGTTATTTTAATTAAAAAGCATTGCAAATCAAATACTGTATTTTTATTTGTGTTTTTTTAAAAAATTTTACTTTTTTTCTGCCCATTTATTTAAGAAATTTTTCTTGGAAAACACAACTCATCTAAAAATTTACCTTTTCAATTAAATGAAAATAAGACAAGTGCAAATGTAGACAATACATTGAAAAAACATCAAGATGTCAATAAAACTTCAAACAAACAAGGAACTATTACTAGTTTCTTCTCTCAGTAAGTATTTATAAAGTGCAGAATTTTAGAATACTTTCTAGTTTTATTTAATTATATATTTTTAACCCCCATTTATGTTTATTAGTGAAATATTTTAACTTTATGAAATATTCACAATTTTACCTTTCACAAAAAACCAGTTTTGATACATTGAAATTGTGAGGAAAAAAGTTTATCTGAGTTCCATTTTTGCCAAAATAAAAATTTTAGGTATAATAAAAAATTGTTGTGTAACATTTTCATTATTATATTCCTATGACCATATATAGTATTAGAATTATAGATAAATTCAAAATAATAGAATATTACTTTGATGATTTATTTTGTCTTGGAAAACTTATTTACTCGATTCATTTTGGGGGCAGGCATTGGGATGGATGAAAAGGGGGTTTCATGTTGATGTCAGACATTTAAATTTTCCCAAAAGTGGGATCCACCATTGTGGGTTTAAATTGGAATTTAAAGACTTTTTTCCGGCATTTAGAAAACCTGTGGGTTTTTTTTTCTAGCCTTCCAGGCTGAATGAGAAGAAGCACTATGATGCCTCAGCTTGTTGGAGGTCATTTTGTTGTATTAGGAATAAGGATCTTCACTACAATGGTGCAAAAATGCCTTCACAATGCTAGCCTCTAAGCAAAATGACCAGTTATGTGTGTTCCCCGCCATTAAAAGATGTCTTTGGGGGTAGAGCAAAAGGACATGTTTTTGGCCGACAGCAATGGGCTTTTCTTTGGTCGGGTTGCCCGAATAGAATTCAGGGTGTCTGTTGGCATGGAGGGAACAACTCAACAGTCAAAAAATCCAACTATAACAAAGCACCCAAAAATGGTGGAATTGTGGTTTAGGCAGATATCTCTTTTGTGGTCACCTTTAGATGTGATCCATGGATGACTCTGACTGGAGTGAGATCCTTGATCCATATACCTCTGCTATTGGGGATGAATTCATTCTGATGGATGATAATGCATGAAATCACCGAGCTATGATTGTTGAGTATTATCTTCAGGACCAAAGTTTGGAACGAATGGCGTGGCCAGCTCAATCTCCAAACTTGAATCTGATAGAGCATATTTGGGGCTATCTTGGTAAACACACTGGTGTTTTAAGTTTGACTTCAAAATCCTTACCTGAACTGGAATAAAGGTTACTCCGTTTTATAGTTGCTTTCCTTTTTGGTATCTGATAACTTAATTGGTGGCTTGGAAATGCTGATGCCACCAATGAATTGCAGTTAGGAATGGACATATTTCTTATAATCCGTTTTTGTAATGTTTCCAAGACATTTTTCTAAATCTGTGATATTTTGCTTCTTCCAATAATAAATTTTTCTTTCTAGGCTGTGTTTTTTTTGTTCAAGTATTTTTTGTGAAAATTTTTGCAAATATTTGCCATTAAAAAAGTTTTTGTACATTTCCCAAATTTCTTATTTCTATATTCATTCATTTTCATATTAAACAGGAGATACCTTAACTTTTGGAGGGCAGTGTATATTGATTTTTAAAATTTTATTGGAAAAGAAACTTTAAATAAAAGGCATTGTTCCAAATTTAGTGTCTTCTAATTTTTGATTATACTCGTAATTTATTTTTTTAATTTAATTGCTTATTTTTTTTATATTTTTTGTATATAAATATGCAATTGTTATTGTTGTTGCAATAAATATGTATATTGGTTAAGTAAAAAAGTTTATTTTAACTTATATCATATTTTTTGGTCAATCTAAATTGGTAATTGCACTCAAATTCTAAAAACATTTTTTAACATATTATGCATTCAAAAGTAAATATTTCATATATTTATGAATATTTTGGTTTTTAAAAAATTTTTTTTAATTTAATTAATATTCATGCATTTTCCTTTCAGATCTGAAGCCTCATCAAAACAAACAAACCCCAGCAACAACAAAAATATAAACTCTTCCTTGTTGAATGACGATTTTTTTATTGATGATTTAAATGATTTTATAATACCTTGTTCCAAAACTGGTAATTTTTTGTTTGTTTTTTGGATGAATAGTTAATTTAAGTAGTAAAATTAGTTTATAAAATACTGAATTGCAAGTTAAATACTCAACTAGATATATTTTGTTGTTCTGTAAGTGTAGAAAATATTGAAAACAAGCTTTTCTTTATTATTCATTGATGATATTATTATTTACAGTTAATAAGAAAAACAGTAATGCAGTATCCCAAGACAATAAAAACCAAAAAAAGGAAAAATTTTTTGTCAAAAATGCATTGTATAAAATTTCGGAAAAAAATTATTTTTAATTTTGTTTTTTTTTTTCAAATTTTTAATATAATATGTATATATATATATTTCAATTCAAGTCTTTGTTATTTTTATTCAGGTATTTTAAAAAGGTTTAAAAAAATAACAAATTCAAAAGCGGGAAAACCTGTATTTCCCAAAAAAAACCAAAAAAAGCTAGGGAAAAACCCCCAAATGATAATTCTAAAAAAGGTATCAAAATAAATTATCTTTATTTAAAAGTTATGAAAAATCAAAATTTCAGTACAATTAATTAAGTTATTTGTTGTCTTATAATTTCGAAAATATGCATTATTAGCTTAATTCATGTAATATAGATCTTGAAAGTGCTCATTCTTCTAAAATATGAATCACGCACTTTAATGTTCATTTTTTAATTGCTTTTCCCCCCTTTTTTTTCCAAATTTGCGGTTATAAAAAAAATTAAAAAGTTTTAAATTTGTGGATTTTTTATAACATTATTTAGATCATAATTATTGTAATTTTCTCAAAGAACCTTAACTGTATCGCACACACATTGATATCTATTGAGTAGATAAATCCTCAAAATCATAACTATAGATAGAAAAAAATTATATATATTTTTCTTTTAAAAATTTACTATTTTTAATAACAGCTTTTACACAAAGATAAAATAGTTTGAAATATTTCATTAGAAGTAGTGATGTAAGTTTTACGGCCATTGCTAACTGTCTGAAATCTAATAAGGTATATATGAAATTTAGGGATTTAAAAAATATGTGGAAATTTAATTTCTGGTAGATGTATGCCTAATTTTTTTTATATAAGCTATTATACAATTGCTGATTTCTCTATAGCATGCATCAGATTTATGAAAAGATTTATTTATCTGACAATTCTTATTAAACATCATACTATAAAAATATTTACAAATTATTGCATAAATGCCAAGTACTTTATCAATATACGTTGTAATGATTGTTTTGTAATATTTTTATAAGAAACCTCATAACTGAACATTCAATTTCTTGGCATTCTTTAAAATATTGTCTTTCAATTCTTCAAGTACCTCCAAATGTAACAACAGGTATTTTTCTAAATTTATTTAAATCTTCATTAATTTTTTGTTTTCAAAACACTATTTTAATTTTCTGCAGTTTTTAATGCAATATTTTTTTTTAAACACCACATTGAAAACAAAGGGAAAAAAAAATACTCAACTTTGGGAAATTTTTAATTAAAAAATTTTTAAAAAACCCCAAAACCCACCCAAACCCAAACCTTCTTAAATGTCCCAAATTTTTTGCCCTTTTTAACAAAAAATAAGAGTCTTTTCCTTTTTTACATTAACTATTTTTCTGAACAAAAAATACAAAACTTTTCTATCCGCTGAAAACACAATTTCTCCTTTAAAAAATTTTTAACCCCCAAAAACTCATCATAGAACCCGGTGGCTATATTTTTCTTGGGAAAAATGGATTTAAAGAATATTCCTTTCCAAGTATCGCCAGAGTATTCGGAAAAAAGGTTATTCTTAAATTTAAAAGGGGTGGGTACTTTTTTAAGTACCGGCCGGTTTATTTAAAGGGTTAATCCATTGCTATTAGAAATAGTTAATCTATATTGTTCCTGTTTTGTATATAGTATCTCATAAACTATTGTCCTTAATATTATTCAAATCGCCAGTTACCTCATGCTGATGAATGAGATAGTTGTTGCTATTTTCTATATTTTATACTAATGAAGCACTTTCACTAGAATGCTAAAAGATTCCAACAGTGATTTTCTCTAAAGTATTTTTTTATGTATAATTCAAAATGTCATTACAAACTGAATGATGGGGAATTATTTGAATAAAATAAATAAGATCACACATAGAAATAATTAAAAAATAATTTTAATGTACAATTTATTGTTCACTTTGATGAACTCCGCATGACCCATTAGTTTCGTAACCCTTTCCCTTTTTCAAAAACCCTTTAAATTAAAAAGAGATACATCCAAGGAGACATGGAATTTTATTGTAAATTTTAATTTAAGGATTTTTAATTTTTTTTGGGTTGCCTCCTATGTATGTACACTATGTTAAACATTTTTTGTGCTCAAAATTTCATAAAAGTAGCCATGTAATTTTGGAAAAACTTAAAATTTTTTGAAGTGATTTTAAATGCTACTCCTCCTACAAAAATTGAATACACGCATGAAATGATTTCCCAGTACATCAAACTATGTATAATAAAAGCTGGTATGGGTTTTGCATTAACGGGATTGGTATTCTTACAATACTTCTTTAATGAGTCTTATTGAAAATTTTAAAAATGTATCCCTTGAGTTTAATTATTTTAAAAAATAAATATTACTTGATTCAAAAATGCATTCCAACTTTTGTTACATTTTCTATTTGGGAATAGGTAAAAAATTTCAAAGCATTACAATAGAAAAAGTTGCATTTTAAATAAAGTCAAATATTTATTTTATTTTTCCCTGAGAAAAAGGCAGTTTAAATTTTTTGATTTGCCATAGGATGGAATAAAAACGAACGTTAAAAGCTATCATAATTCGCCTTTTAAGTTTAGAGTTTCAAATTTGTGAGGTTATAGAAAAAGTATATAAAAAAAATTTACCCAAAAATTTTTGGTTTTTGAAAAAATTTTAATTGAATTTCTGTGTCCCCTTAAAGGGTTAGATGAATGTATAATTATGAAACTAAACTTTAACTGTGTGTTGTCTTAAGTGTTCTAGTATAAACATATCCCTTGAAAAAATGAAAATATTATGACAAAAATTGCATTATTAGGCTTGAAAATAGCATTTAAAAAACAATTTCTGTTATTGAATATGCACACTTTTGTTCTTTATGTTTTAGATTTTAATCATAATCCTCAACAAAAGGATTGTATTAATTCTGAAGAACTTATAGATCTGGAAGAATGTACTTCAGTTATTTTTTCTGATGAGGAGGAAATAATTCCCTGTTCTACTAGAAAGAAAAACAACAGAAGACTTCTTAGTGATGATGAAAGTGAATATATATAACCCCTTTCAAAATTTTATTAAAAAAAGTTATAAAAATTTTTTTGTTTTTTTTCAAAATTTTTTAACATTTTAAAAAACATCAACAATTTTAACTGGAATTTTACACTGATTTTCCAAAATTATCAACTTTATTTAATTTTACATTTTCATCCATATTTTATTATTAAGTGTTTAAAATTTTAAGTATTATTATTATATATATATTTAAATCTTGCTAAAAATTTCTTTGTGCACATAAACACATCCTAGGGAGAAAGATTTTTTTTTTCCTGTCGTTCATTATAAAAATAGCTAAAATACTTTTTTTTTTAAAAATTTAGGTGAAAATCAAGAAGCACCAAAGCTTAATGATGATAAAGAATGCATTGGAAATAAACAAGTAAAGATTTTTTTTTTTATTTTTATTTCATAATGCTTATATAAAGGCCGAAAAGATTTTTTATAATTTTTGGATTTTCCAAAATGGTATTTTCTTTTTTTTCTTCAAATTTGATATGTGATTTTTTTTAAATTTAACAAATTTCAGACTGTGAAGAATAAAAGTTTACTTTTATTCCGATGTTATAAAAAACCCCCTAAGAATTACCAGTAAATATCTTTAAAAATTTCTAACAAATTTTATAATTCAAATTTGGTAATTAAATCTTTATGCAAAATAATTTCTTGATTGTAATAAAAAGTAAAGAAATGAATTTTATAAGGCTTAATTATTTTAATGGATAGTTAATTTTTTTTCATAATTTTAATGTTTCATGATTATTCTCAAAAGGGGAAAAGGGTATGGTTTTATAGTTTTGTCATACAAGATAAAGTAACATTTAAGTTACTAGCTATGAAAATATTAACTACTAACTGGAAAAACATAGTTGCAAACTTAGCTTATAATGTATATAGTTGATGATAAAAATATTTCTGAGTTCTAGTTGGTTCCTTCAGTTCTAGTTGGTAAAGCCATTTTCTATTTCATGTATATATATTGAACTAAGAAGGAGAGAAAAGTCTGAGAAACTGTAAAAAGAACTTTTTTTTATCGTGGAACAAAAGCTGTTAGATTAAAAAATATGTGTCTTCAAATGGTAGTGTATCAAGCTACAAAGCTGTAAAATGAATGTAGTAAAAAGTTGCAAGTGACTCATGAATTAGATTGCTTGCATTATATGGAAAGGATAGTTATTTCCTATGCTAATGAATAGAGATATGTGAAATATGGTTAGGTTGTTAAAAACTGTAAAAAGATTGCACATGGCGACAAAAGTCAGTCGTTTAGCATCAAAAGACAATGAAATTATTGTAAGAACAAGTAAGACAACCCCGTTTTCCCCCCGAGTACCAAACGTATAGAGGTTGAGCTTTTCTTTGAAGACTAACAGCTCCAGAAGATTTAAGGGGCTGCTTATGTGAAAATTTTATATGTTTGTTTTGGTGAACCAACAGGATTCAATATTGGCAACAAGGAAAAGGCTGTTAAAAAGGGACCGTGTTGAGATTTGCAAAAAAATCTGTATCTTTTGGTCTGCTGTTGAGTATGGAAGGTAATTGCTTCTGTGTCTATTCCTTTGGTTGAATGGAATCACTATAAGAGGTGATCAGAATATTGTGATATTCATTATTCACAAGCCACTAAGCTGAAATAATTTCTTCAATCTTATTTTCAAGCAATGGACCTGTATTTAACTATCAACTTGTGGTTATTTTTTTTGGATATGGGGGATTATTGTTTTCCCAAGCTGGAGCCCAATTTTTCACAGATTCAAAAATTTTTGGGGAAACCCCGGGTGTGAGTTTGTGACACGTGGCGGGGGTGGCTGTGACCTTCCCCAACTTGATCCTCCCATTTGTTATCTAAGTGCCAAAAGAATCATCAGTGCTAAATTTATGGCTTATTTTGTAGAGAAGATTCGAGACTGTCTGAGGGAAGAGAATTGAGTTTTCTTAATGGGAAGACCCATTTCTTGTGACTCGTAGACTTGTTAGAGTCCCACTTAGAATTAAAACTGGACATGACTACCACAAAACATCTGTACAGATTCGGTTTAGTAGCTTCCCCAACTTACCCTTTATGTAAAGCTAAAGACATGTGCAAAGATCATTTGATCTTTTGTTCTGGACTTGATATAAAGGCTAATGCTGTAGCAATTCATCATAACTTTTATTGTATTGCTGAACTATATTGTGCTGCCTTTTATA
>BMAV01000518.1:0-12266 GCA_019973955.1 Trichonephila inaurata madagascariensis | reverse complement strand
CTGACGACAATTTTTTTATTTATTTTATTGGGACATTTTTTTGCCATTTTTTGGTCCACTTGACCAAGATCCATGCGATCGTTTATATCCTACTCTATCTTGACGCTTTTATTTTAATTTTTGTCTTATTACGGGAAAAAAAGAGCTAGGTAGTGATTTTGATAAGTGATCCGCGCTATCGGCCATTCTCATAATTACCTTTAGAATCTTTCTCCCATTATTTGTCTACGCCCAACTTCGAATTTCTCCAGTTTCTGAGATTCCCCTCAAAATTAGACATCCTATGTGCGTTTTGACTCGTCTTTCCACATTATCACTATTTCTGCGAACCCCGTTTTAATTTGTAGAATACTCTTCAAATTTAGCTAATTAGTAAATTTAGCCGTGTTCTGGGGATTTCGGCCCTTTCACATAGTCCTGACTTGTGGTTCGAATCTAACAAAATGTGATCTACCAAGTCCGCCTGCGACATCCTTAGTTCTAAACCCCTTGTGGATTTTAACAAATCGTATACAAAATCCGTTGTTCCTGATTCCTTCCCTGCTGTGATGCAAAAAACCTCGCTTCAAAAGGGTTTTATTTATTGGGGGGAATGCTTTCGCTACCTTTTAGCTGCGCAAAATCCGTGGTAGTATCCTTCTTTAAAAACTGATCCGAATATCTGATATCAATCTTGGGCTTCCCGGAGATGACCCTTTCAATAAGACATGCTAAATCACTAGGTATTTCTAGTAATTTTATTTGATTGTCTATGGCCTCAAGAAATTCCGTCACGTTTCCTGGGACTCGGAAAAGCAATTTCGTAATACCAAACCCGCTTGAATTTCCTAACCCAGAGTCATATAAAATTAAATCGGTCAGGTTATTGTAATATGGTCGATCTTGTCGACCATATTTTGGGTTTTTCAGCGTGAATTAGAGTGGGTTCTCGAAATGAATGGAATTTTAGAATTTTAATATGACTTTATTAAGAGTTTAACTTAAATTTCTAATATATTGAAAAAAACTTATATTAAGTGAGAATAAACCAAAACCACGTAGCAGTAGCAAAACGAATCGCGCAACTTGGATCACTTATCTAAATAATTATGTTATCCGCCTACCTCACCCAATAATATTACGATTTATAAAATAATCTTTTCCTACCTTGAATTCCCACGCAACGGTCCAATCACCTTCAGATAGGTTTTTCGGCGCGGCAATAGTATGCACCTTTGTAGTAAGCTAGGAATCCGTGTTTTTGCAGGATGTCAAATTACACTTTTTATCTTTTTCCCCCAAAAAGAACTTTTCTCTAAATTGCATCCGCTACTTAAAACTTCTGTTTTTTTTAAAGACTATCTTATTTGTACCCACACTACATTTCACTTCTTGGATTTGGGTTGGAAAAGATTTGCCATTAATCTTGGCCGTCAAAGAACCCAGAGGTTATGTTACAGAAAAGACGCGTGAGCCCGTCACAATCCCTCCAAGAAGCAAAACGTGATTTATTCGAGGGTCTACATGGCCCTTAAGAAATTACGTGCCTAAATTTTTATTTCTGAATCTCCTCACTTTCTAAGTTTTATTTAAACTTTAACCTTGAATCCTCATTTTAACTATTAATTTTCAATATTTAACTTAAACTTTAATTTTCATTATTCATCTTAAAAATTAAATTTAATATTCCTCCTTAATTTGAACTTTTGACAGCCACAATAAATTTTACTCAATTAACTAGACCAACATTAACATTTTTTTGCATTTTAATCATGGTAGATTCTCACTACATATGTGGTATGCCTCATCTGAGCGGGGGGATCAGAAAACCATCCTTGACTTATAGGAAAAACGTGGTCCGCATACCCTTTTAACTAACTTAACTCTACTTAATTATACTAATGTTATAAACTACTATACATTCTTCATGTTCCATTGCTTTCATCCATTTGAGATTACAAAGAAAACTTTTTGAATTTCACTTTGACCAAGTTACTTGGCAAAATCTATATTCACATAATAAGTATGTTTCACAATTTTATGCATTATATATCACTTTTAAATTCAACAAACTATTCTGTATACATTGCATCTGGTTCCGCAACTCCCGAGTCGCAGCCCCGTTAATGTTAGTAACCTGTCTGCTTACTTTTCCCCTGAACCAGATGTACAATAATATGGAACAATATAACAATATATATATAAACATAACAATTACAAACATTTTTCAATAAATCATTAAAACAAAAAAACCAAAGGAATTGTCGATCTCAACGAAGTCATACATGGAAGTAAACAAATGCATGATTACAATTGTTTTCTCCATCAATTGAGAAAAAATTTTACAAGTCACAAAAGTTCAAAAAAAAAACAAAAAAAAATACACTCATTGTAGTGTCAACTTTTGCTTGGATTATAATTTTTAAACACCGCCCGAGACTTCCTTCTTTGCAATAATTCTTCCGACCACTTTGGAAAGAACATAAAAATAACACCTAATTTTTATGGCTTGTCTCCCCACTAGGGGCTTTCATGGACAAAGTGCTGTTACTTTTGCTCCTCTTTTTCATTCCTCGGTGCTCTTTTATCCCGTATGCTGCCTGATGTAGGGTCTGTAGTTTTCTTCGGCTTTTCCCTAGCTTGATTTGACTTCACCCATTGGCCGGTTGGGACTCCTGGTCCTGTTTCTGCGTGGTCTTAGGTTATAGAAGCATTCTTGAACCACTTTCGGGTTTTTTTCTTCCTACTTATATAACATTTCTACAAATTTTCTTTATTTATTTTATTGGTACACGTTTTTGCCAATTTCTTTGTGGTCCACTTGACCAAGATCCATGCGACGTTTATATCCTACTCTATCTTGGGCGCTTTTTTTTTATTTTTGTCTTATTACTGGGAAAAAAAAGCGTAGTGATCTGATAAGTGATCCGCGCTTATCGGCCATTCTCATAATTACCCCTAGAATCATTTCTGCCCTTATTTGGCCCACGCCCAACTTCAGAATTTCTCCAGTTCGAGATTACCCTCAAAATAGACATCCTATGCGTTTTGACTCCGTCTTTCCACATTATCACTATTCTGCGAACCCCGTTTTAATTTGTAAGAATACCTCTTCAAATTTAGCTAATTAGTAAATTTAGCCGTGTTCTGTGGATTTCGGACCTTCACATAGTCCTGGACTTGTGGTTCGAATCTAACAAAAATGTGATCTACCAAGTCCGCCTGCGACATCCTTAGTTCTAAACCCTTGTGGATTTTTAACAAATCGTATACAAAATCCGTTGGTTCCTGATTCCTTCCCTGCTGTGATGCAAAAACCTCGCTTCTAAAGGGTTTTATTTATTGAGGGGAATGCTTTCGCTAATTCTGCTTTTAGCTGCGCAAAATCCGTGGTAGTATCCTTCATTAAAACTGATCCGAATATCTGATATCAATCTTGGGCCCTTCCCCGGAGATGACCTTTCAAATAAGCACATGCTAAATCACTAGGTATTTCTAGTAATTTTATTTGATTGTCTATGGCCTCAAGAAATTCCGTCACGTTCTCGGACTCGGAAAAGCACATTTCTGGTAAAATACCAAACCCGCTTGAATTTCCTAACCCAGAGTCATATAAATTAAATCGGTTCGGGCGCCATTGTAATATGGTCGATCTTTGTCGACCATATCTTGGGTTTTCAGCGTGAATTAGAGGTGTGGGGTTCTCGAAATGAATGGACATTTTAGAATTCTTAATATGACTTTATTAAGAGTTTAACTTAAATTTCTAATATATTGAACAAACTTATATTAAGTGAGAATAAACCAAACCACGTAGCAGTAGCTAAAACGAATCGCGCAACTTGGATCACTTATCTAAATAATTATGTTATCCGCCTACTCTCAATTCTAATAATATTACGATTTCTTATATAAAATAATCTGTCCTACCTTGAATTCCACGCAACGGTTCAATCACCTTCAGATAGGCTGTTCGGCGCGCGTGCAATAGTATGCACCTTGTAGTAATGGCTAGGAATCCGTGCTTCTTTGGTAGGATGTCAAATTACACTTCTATCTTTTCCCAAACAGAACTTTCTCTAAATTGCCATCCCGCTTACTAAAACTTCTGTTCTTTTAAAGACTATCTTATTTGCATCTACACTACATTTCACTTCTTGGATTTGGGTTGGAAAAGATTTGCCATTAATCTTGGCCGTCAAAGAACCCAGAGGTTATGTTACAGAAAAGACGCGTGAGCCCGTCACAATCCCCTCCAAGAAGCAAAACGTGATTTATTCGAGGGTCTACATGGCCCTTAAGAAATTACGTGCCTAAATTTTTATTTCTGAATCTCCTCACTTTCTAAGTTTTATTTAAACTTTAACCTTGAATCCTCATTTTAACTATTAATTTTCAATATTTAACTTAAACTTTAATTTTCATTATTCATCTTAAAAATTAAATTTAATATTCTTCCTTAATTTGAACTTTTGACAGCCACAATAAATTTTACTCAATTAACTAGACCAACATTAACAGTTTTGCATTTTAATCATGGTAGATTCTCACTTTTACATATGTGGGTATGCCTCATCTGAGCGGAGGGATCAGGGAAAAAACCATCCTTGACTTGGATAGGAAAAAAACGTGGTCCGCATACCCCTCTTAACTAACTTAACTCTACTTAATTACTACTTAATGTTACTTAAACTACTATACATTCTTCATGTCTTCCATTGCTTTTCCATCCATTTGAGATTACAAAGAGACTTTGAGACTTTGTTTTCAAATTGGAATTCAGGGTCTGTCACCCTGAAATAAAAACTCTAAGTTACTTGGCAAAATCTATATTCACATAATACCAGTATGTTTCACAATTTTTATGCATTATATATCACTTTTAAATTACAACAAACTATTCTGTATACATTGCATCTGGTTCCGCTAAACTCCCCATGAGTCGCGCAGCGCCGTTAATGTTATTGTTAGTAACCTGTCTAAGCCACGTTTCCCTGAACCAGATGTACAATAATATGGAACAATATAACAATATATATATATATACACTATACAATTACAAACATTTTTCAATAAATCATTAAAACAAATAACCAAAGGAATTGTCGCATCTCAACGAAGTCATACATGGAAGTAAACAAATGCATGATTACAATTGTTTTCTCCATCAATTGAGAAAAAATTTTACAAGTCACAAAAGTTCAAAAAAAAAACAAAAAAAAATACACTCATTGTAGTGTCAACTTTTGCTTGGATTATAATTTTTAAACACCGCCCGAGACTTCCTTCTTTGCAATAATTCTTCCGACCACTTCTTGGAAAGAACATAAAAATACAACCTAATTTTTATGGCTTGTCTCCTACTAGGACTTTCATGGACAAAGTGCTGTTACTTTTCGCTCCTCTTCTCATTCCTCGGGTGCTCTTTGATCCCGTATGCTGCCTGATGTAGGGTCTGTAGTTTTCTCTTCGGCTTTTCCTAGCTTGATTTGACTTCACTCCATTGGCCGGTTGGGACTCCTGGTCCTGTTTCTTGCGTGGTCTTAGGTTATAGCAAGCACTATCTTGAACCACTTCCTTTCGGTTCTTCTTCCTACTTATATAAACATTATCTGACGACAATGGTCTTTTATTTATTTTATTGGGTACACGTTTTTGCCACTTTCTTTGTGGTCCACTTGACCAAGATCCATGCGATCGTTTATATCCTACTCTATCTTGACGCTTTATTTTAATTTTTGTCTTATTACTGGAAAAAGAGCTAGGTAGTGATCTGATAAGTGATCCGCGCTTATCGGCCATTCTCATAATTACCTCTAGAATCATTTCTGCCATTATTTGGTCTACGCCCAACTTCAGAATTTCTCCAGTTTCTGAGATTACCCTCAAAATTAGACATCCTATGTGCGTTTTGACTCCGTCTTTCCACATTATCACTATTCTGCGAACCCCGTTTTAATTTGTAAGAATACCTCTCTTCAAATTTAGCTAATTAGTAAATTTAGCCGTGTTCTGTGGATTTCGGACCTTCACATAGTCCTGGACTTGTGGTTCGAATCTAACAAAAATGTGATCTACCAAGTCCGCCTGCGACATCCTTAGTTCTAAACCCTTGTGGATTTTTAACAAATCGTATACAAAATCCGTTGGTTCCTGATTCCTTCCCTGCTGTGATGCAAAAACCTCGCTTCTAAAGGGTTTTATTTATTGAGGGGAATGCTTTCGCTAATTCTGCTTTTAGCTGCGCAAAATCCGTGGTAGTATCCTTCATTAAAACTGATCCGAATATCTGATATCAATCTTGGGCCCTTCCCCGGAGATGACCTTTCAAATAAGCACATGCTAAATCACTAGGTATTTCTAGTAATTTTATTTGATTGTCTATGGCCTCAAGAAATTCCGTCACGTTCTCGGACTCGGAAAAGCACATTTCTGGTAAAATACCAAACCCGCTTGAATTTCCTAACCCAGAGTCATATAAATTAAATCGGTTCGGGCGCCATTGTAATATGGTCGATCTTTGTCGACCATATCTTGGGTTTTCAGCGTGAATTAGAGGTGTGGGGTTCTCGAAATGAATGGACATTTTAGAATTCTTAATATGACTTTATTAAGAGTTTAACTTAAATTTCTAATATATTGAACAAACTTATATTAAGTGAGAATAAACCAAACCACGTAGCAGTAGCTAAAACGAATCGCGCAACTTGGATCACTTATCTAAATAATTATGTTATCCGCCTACTCTCAATTCTAATAATATTACGATTTCTTATATAAAATAATCTGTCCTACCTTGAATTCCACGCAACGGTTCAATCACCTTCAGATAGGCTGTTCGGCGCGCGTGCAATAGTATGCACCTTGTAGTAATGGCTAGGAATCCGTGCTTCTTTGGTAGGATGTCAAATTACACTTCTATCTTTTCCCAAACAGAACTTCTCTAAATTGCCATCCCGCTTACTAAAAACTTCTGTTCTTTTTAAAGACTATCTTTTTTTGCATCTACACTACATTTCATTTTTGATTTGTTGGGAAAAAGATTTGCCATTAATCTTAGCCGTCAAAGAACCCAGAGGTTATGTTACAGAAAGAGGGTGAGCCGTCACAATCCCTCCAAGAAGCAAAACGTGATTTATTCGAGGGTCTACATGGCCCTTAAGAAATTACGTGCCTAAATTTTTATTTCTGAATCTCCTCACTTTCTAAGTTTTATTTAAACTTTAACCTTGAATCCTCATTTTAACTATTAATTTTCAATATTTAACTTAAACTTTAATTTTCATTATTCATCTTAAAAATTAAATTTAATATTCCTCCTTAATTTGAACTTTTGACAGCCACAATAAATTTTACTCAATTAACTAGACCAACATTAACAGTTTTGCATTTTAATCATGGTAGATTCTCACTTTTACATATGTGGGTATGCCTCATCTGAGCGGAGGGATCAGGGAAAAAACCATCCTTGACTTGGATAGGAAAAAAACGTGGTCCGCATACCCCTCTTAACTAACTTAACTCTACTTAATTACTACTTAATGTTACTTAAACTACTATACATTCTTCATGTCTTCCATTGCTTTTCCATCCATTTGAGATTACAAAGAGACTTTGAGACTTTGTTTTCAAATTGGAATTCAGGGTCTGTCACCCTGAAATAAAAACTCTAAGTTACTTGGCAAAATCTATATTCACATAATACCAGTATGTTTCACAATTTTTATGCATTATATATCACTTTTAAATTACAACAAACTATTCTGTATACATTGCATCTGGTTCCGCTAAACTCCCCATGAGTCGCGCAGCGCCGTTAATGTTATTGTTAGTAACCTGTCTAAGCCACGTTTCCCTGAACCAGATGTACAATAATATGGAACAATATAACAATATATATATATATACACTATAAAATTTAAAAACATTTTTCAATAAATCATTAAAACAAATAACCAAAGGAATTGTCGCATCTCAACGAAGTCATACATGGAAGTAAACAAATGCATGATTACAATTGTTTTCTCCATCAATTGAGAAAAAATTTTACAAGTCACAAAAGTTCAAAAAAAAAAAAAATACACCCCATTGTAGTGTCAACTTTTTCTTGATTATAATTTTTTAAAAACCGCCCGAGACTTCCTTCTTTGCAATAATTCTTCCGACCACTTCTTGGAAAGAACATAAAAATACAACCTAATTTTTATGGCTTGTCTCCTACTAGGACTTTCATGGACAAAGTGCTGTTACTTTTCGCCCTCTTCTCATTCCTCGGTGCTTTTTGATCCGTATGCGCCTGATGTAGGGTCGTAGTTTCTTCGGCTTTTCCTTAGCTTGATTTGACTTCACCCATTGGCCGGTTTGGGGCTCCTGGTCCTGTTTCTTGCGTGGTCTTAGGTTATAGCAAGCACTATCTTGGGAAACCCCTTTGGTTCTTTCTTCCTACTTTATATAAACATTATCTGACGACAATGGTCTTTTATTTATTTTATTGGGTACACGTTTTGCCACTTTCTTTTGGTCCACTTGACCAAGATCCATGCGATCGTTTATATCCTACTCTTCCTTGGGCGCTTTATTTTAATTTTGTCTTATTACTGGAAAAAGAGCAGGTAGTATCTGATAAGTGATCCGCGCTTATCGGCCATTCTCATAATTTCCTCTAGAATCATTTCTGCCATTATTTGGTCTACGCCCAACTTCAGAATTTCTCCAGTTTCTGAGATTACCCTCAAAATTAGACATCCTATGTGCGTTTTGACCCTCTTTCCCCATTATCACTATTCTGCGAACCCGTTTAATTTGTAAGAATACCCTCTTCAAATTTAGCTAATTAGTAAATTTAGCGTGTTCGTGGGTTTCGGACCTTCAATAGTCCTGACGTGGTTTGAATCTAACAAAATGTGATCTACCAAGTCCGCCTGCGACATCCTTAGTTCTAAACCCTTGTGGATTTTAACAAATCGTATCAAAATCCGTTGGTTCCTGATTCCTTCCTGCTGTGATGCAAAACCCGCTTCTAAAGGGTTTTATTTTGAGGGAATGTTCCACTTGCTTTAGCTGCGCAAAATCCGTGGTAGTATCCTTCATTAAAACTGATCCGAATATCTGATATCAATCTTGGGCCCTTCCCGGAGATGACCTTTCAAATAAACACATGCTAAATCACTAGGTATTTCTAGTAATTTTATTTGATTGTCCCATGGCCTCAAGAAATTCCGTCACGTTCTCGGACTCGGAAAAGCACATTTCTGGTAATACCAAACCCGCTTGAATTTCCTAACCCAGAGTCATCTATAAATTAAATCGGTTCGGCGCATTGTATATGGTCGATCTTGCGATCATATCTTGGGTTTTCAGCGTGAATTAGAGGTGTGGGTCTCGAAATGAATGGACATTTTAGAATTCTTAATATGACTTTATTAAGAGTTTAACTTAAATTTCTAATATATTGAACAAACTTATATTAAGGTGAGAATAAACCAAACCACGTAGGAAACTAAAACGAATCGCGCAACTTGACCCCTTATCTAAATAATTATGTTATCCGCCTACCCCACTAAAATTACGATTTCTTATATAAAATAATCTGTCCTACCTTTAATTCCACGCAACGGTTCAATCACCTTCAGATAGGAGTTCGGCGGCGTAAAGTATGCACCTTGTAGTAATGGCTAGAATCCGTGTTCTTTTTGGGAGGATGTCAAATTACACTTCTATCTTTTCCCAAAAAAGAACTTTCTTTAAAATTTCCATCCCGCTTACTAAAAAATTCTGTTCTTTTAAAGACTATCTTATTTGCATCTACACTACATTTCACTTTGGATTTGGGTTGGAAAAGATTTGCCATTAATCTTGGCCGTCAAAGAACCCAGAGGTTGTTACAGAAAAAAACGCGTGAGCCGTCACAATCCCCCCAAGAAGCAAAACGTGATTTATTTGAGGTCACATGGCCCTTAAGAAATTACGTGCCTAAATTTTATTTGAATCCCTCACTTTCTAAGTTTTTTTAAACTTTAACCTTGAATCCTCATTTTAACTATTAATTTTCAATATTTAACTTAAACTTTAATTTTCATTATTCATCTTAAAAAATTTAAAATTTTAAAATTCCTCCTAATTTGAACTTTTGACAGCCCAATAAATTTACTCAATTAACTAATCAACATTAACAGTTTTGCATTTTAATCATGGTAGATTCTCACTTTTACATATGTGGGATGCCTCATCTGAGCGGAGGGATCAGGGAAAACCATCCTTGACTTGGGTAGGAAAAAACGTGTCCGCATACCCCTCTTAACTAACTTAACTCTACTTAATTACTACTTTAAAGTTACTTAAACTACTATACATTCTTCATGTCTTCCATTGCTTTTTCCATCCATTTGAGATTACAAAGAGACTTTTGAGAAATTTTTTTTCAAATTGGAATTGGGTCTGTCACCCTGAAATAAAAACTCCCAGTTACTTGGCAAAATCTTTTATTCACATAATACCAGTATGTTTCACAATTTTTATGCATTATATATCACTTTTTAAATTACAACAAACTATTCTGTATACATTGCATCTGGTTCCGCTAAACCCCATGAGCGCAGCGCCCTTATGTTATTGTAGTAACCTGTCAAGCCACGTTTCCCTGAACCAGATGTACAATAATAGGAAACAATATAACAATATATATATATATACACATACAATCAAACTTTTTTCAATAAATCATTAAAACAAATAACCAAAGGAATTGTCGCATCTCAACGAAGTCATACATGGAAGTAAACAATGCATGATTACAATTGTTTTCCCATCAATTGAGAAAAATTTTACAAGTCACAAAAGTTCAAAAAACAAAAATCACTCATTGTAGTGTAAACCCTTTGCTTGGATTATAATTTTTAAACACCGCCCGAGACTTCCTTTGCAATAATTCTTCCGACCACTTCTTGGAAAGAACAAAAAAAATACAACCTAATTTTTATGGCTTGTTCCTACTAGACTTTCATGGACAAAGTGCTGTTACTTTCGCCCTCTTCTCATTCCTCGGGTCCCTTTTTGATCCGTATGCTGCCTGATGGGGTCTGTAGTTTCTCTTCGGCTTTTCCTGCTTGATTTGACTTCACTCCATTGGCCGGTTGGGACTCCTGGTCCTGTTTTTTGGGTGGTCTTAGGTTATTAGAAAAGCACTATCTTGAACCACTTCCTTTCGGTTCTTCTTCCTACTTATATAAACATTATCTGACGACAATGGTCTTTTATTTATTTTTGGGTACACTTTTTTTGCCACTTTTTTTTGTGGTCCACTTGACCAAGATCCATGCGATCGTTTATATCCTACTCTATCTTGACGCTTTATTTTAATTTTTGTCTTATTACGGAAAAAAGAGCTAGGTAGTGATCTGATAATGATCCGCGCTATCGGCCATTCTCATAATTACCTCTAGAATCATTTTCTGCCATTATTTGGTCAGCCCAACTTCAGAATTTCTCCAGTTTCTGAGATTACCCTCAAAATTAGCATCCTATGTGCGTTTGACTCCCCTTCCAATTATCACTATTCTGCGAACCCCGTTTTAATTTGTAAGAAACCTCTTCATTAGCTAATTAGTAAATTTAGCCTGTCCGTGATTTCGGGCCTTCACATAGTCCTGGGCTTTTGGGTTCGAATCTAACAAAAATGTGATCTACCAAGTCCGCCTGCGACATCCTTAGTTCTAAACCCTTGTGGATTTTAACAAATCGTAACAAAATCCGTTGGTTCCTGATTCCTTCCCTGCTGTGATGCAAAACCTCGCTTCTAAAGGGTTTTATTTATTGAGGGAATGCTTTCGCTAATTCTGCTTTTAGCTGCAAAAAACCGTGGTAGTATCCCTTCATTAAAACTGATCCGAATATCTGATATCAATCTTGGGCCCTTCCTCGGGGATGACCTTTTAAATAAGCACATGCTAAATCACTAGGTATTTCTAGAATTTTATTGTCTATGGCCTCAAGAAATTCCGCCGCTCCCGGACTCGGAAAAGCACATTTCTGGTAAATACCAAACCCGCTTGAATTTCCTAACCCAGAGTCATATAAATTAAATCGGTTCGGGCGATTGTAATATGGTCGATCTGTCGACCATATCTTGGGTTTTCAGCGTGAATTAGAGGTGTGGGTTCTCGAAATGAATGGACATTTTAGAATTTAATATGACTTTATTAAGAGTTTAACTTAAATTTCTAATATATTGAACAAACTTATATTAAGTGAGAATAAACCAAACCACGTAAGTACAAAAAAAACGCCGC
>BMAV01000517.1:0-11409 GCA_019973955.1 Trichonephila inaurata madagascariensis | reverse complement strand
AACTAAACTATAGAGGGACGAATTTCAAAGATTAGATGGCATAACTTCTGAACTGATTGGAATTTCGACAAACGCCATACATATTCGTGATCAGCGTTGAATTCTGTGCAAGAATAACTACGTTTAGTGAGAATAGGCTGTTTTTGAAAATTGGTTGGTAAGTTGGCATTCAAGCCAAATATTTCGGTTTTTTCAAGATGTTTCATTTTTAAATAAAAGTTACAGGAGTTTCGTGAAACGTAGACCAGATTTAGATTCCTGGTCAAATTTCGAGTGAAATGGGTCACTTTGTTAAATTTCTAGGGTAAAAAAAAATAGTGGTGGGCATGACACTGAAACAAACTATACAGAGGGGACGAATTTCAAAGAAACAATTGGGCATAACTTCTGAACTATTTGGTATTTCGACAAGCTCCATACATATTCGTGATCAGAATTGAATTCCGTGCAAGGTAAACTAAGTTTCGTGAGAATTGGACTGATTTTTAAAATCGGTCGGTATGTTGGCTTTCAAGCCAAATATGTCGGTTTTTTCAAGGTGTTTCATGTTTAAAAAAAAAGTTACATTAATTTCGTGAAACGTAGACCAGATTTAGATTCCTGGTCAAATTTCGAGTCAAATGGGTCACTTTGGTAAGTTTCTACAGTAAAAAAAAAATAGTGGTGGGCATGACACTGAAACAAACTATACAGAGGGGACGAATTTCAAAGAAACAATTGGGCATAACTCTTCTGAACTGATTGGAATTTCGACAAACGCCATACATATTCGTAATCAGCTTTGAATTCTGTGCAAGAATAACTAAGTTTAGTGAGAATTGGCCTTTTTTTTAAAATCGGTCGGTAAGTTGGCTTTGAAGACAAATAGGTCGGTTTTTTCAAGGTGTTTCATGTTTAAAAAAATTTACAGGAATTTCATGAAACGTAGACCAGATTTAGATTCCTAGTCAAATTTCGAGTGAAATGGGTCACTTTGGTAAGTTTCTAGGGTAAAAAAAAATAGTGGTGGGCATGACACTGAAACAAACTATACAGAGGGGACGAATTTCAAAGAAACAATTGGGCATAACTTCTGAACTAAATGGAATTTCGACAAACACCATACATATTCGTAATCAGCTTTGAATTCTGTGCAAGAAAAACTAAGTTTCGTGAGAATTGGCCTGTTTTTTAAAATCGGTCAGTAAGTTGGCATTCAAGTTAAATAGGTCTGTTTTATTCAAGGTGATTCATTTTTGAAAAAAAGTTACAGGAATTTCATGAAACGTAGACCAGATTTAGATTCCTGGTCAAATTTAGAGTCAAATGGGTCACTTACAGTAGTTTCTACAGTAAAAATAATTGGTGGGCATGACACTGGAAACAAACTATAGAGGGACGAATTTCAAAAGAAACAATTGAATATGTACTCTTCTGATTTGATTAGATTTCGTCAAGCGCCACTCTTATGATGATTGAATTGAATTCGTGCAGAATGGAATAAACTAAGTTCCGTGAGAATTGGACTGATTTTTTAAAATCGGTCGGTATGTTAACTTCAAGCCAAATATGTCAGTTTTCAAGGTGTTTCATGTTTAAAACGGTTACATTAATTTCGTGACGTAGACCAGATTCCTGGTCAAATTTCGAGTGAAAATTGGGTCTCTTTTGGTAGAAATTTCTACGGTAAAATAGTGGTGGGCATGACAATGAAACAAACCTTATATAGAGGGGGACGAATTTCAAAGAATTAAGATAGGCACTTCTGTGAACTGATTGATTTCGACAAAACGCCATACATATTCGTGATCAGCGTTGAATTCTGTGCAAGAATAACTACGTTTAGTGAGAATAGGCCTGTTTTGAAAAATTGGTCCGGTAGAAAATAGCATTCAAGCCAAATATTTTCGGTTTTAAGATGTTTTCATTTTTAAATAAAAGTTACAGGAATTTCGTGAAACGTAGACCAGATTTAGATTCTGGTCAGAATTTCGAGTGAAATATGGGTCACTTTTGTTAAATTTCTAGTGTAAAAAAATAGTGGTGGGCATGACACTGCAGAAACAAACTATACAGAGGGTACAATTTCAAAACAATTGGGCATAACTACGAACTGTTTGCAGATTTCGACGAGAAACTCCATACATATTCGTGATCAGGTGAATTCCACGAGTAACTAAGTTTCGTGGACTGATTTTAAAATCCGGTCGGTATGTTGTTAGCTTTCAAGCCAAGTATGTCCAGGATTTCAAGGTGTTTCATGTTTAAAGTTGCATTACGACTGGTTATGTGGTGCGTTTGAATTTCTGCGTTGATTTTGATTAAACGGATGCGTTTACGATACTTGTGGGCTTTTGGCATGAATGGATGCGGAGGACAGGTTCCGAAACATTGGGCATAACACCGGGCTTGTTTGATTTCGACAAACGCCATACATATTCGTGATCCAGCGTTGAATGCTGTGCAAGAATAACTAAGTTGTGGGAATAAGGCTGTTTTTTAAATCCGGTCGGTAAGATGGCTTTCAAAGTTAAATAGATCACCAATATTTTCAAGGTGTTTCATTTTTACTACTTACAGAATTTCAGCGAAACGTAGACCAGATTTACATTCTAGTCAAATTTCGGTGAAATGGGTCACTTTGTGGTAAGTTTCACAGGGGTTAAAAAAAAATAATTAGGTGGGCATGACACTTAAACAAACTATAAGAGGGACGAATTTCAAAAGAAACAATTGGGCATAACTTCTGAACTAAATGTGCGTTTCGACAAACACCATACATATTCGTGGCTCAACTTTTGAATTCTGTGTGCAAGAAAAACTAAGTTTACTGAGAATTGGTCTGTTTTTTAAAATCGGTCGGTAAACTTTCAAGTTAAATAAGGTCTGTTTTTTAAAAGGTGTTTCATGTTTAAAAAAAAGTTACAGAATTTCATGAAACGTAGACCAGATTTAGATTCTAGTCAAATTTCGAGTGAAATGGGTACTTTGAGAGTATTTCTGGGGTAAAAAATAGTGGTGGAGCATGACATGAAACAAACTATGCTGGGGATTTCAAAGAAACAATTGGGCATAACACCACAGACTAAATGGAATTTCGACAAACACCATACATATTCATGTCAGCTTTGAATTCACAATGCAGAAAAACTAAGTTTCGTGAGAGAATTGGCCTGTTTTTAAAATCGGTCAGTAGAAAGTTGGCATTCAAGTTAAATAAGGTCTGTTTTATTCAAAAAGGTGATTCATTTTTACAAAAAAAGGTAGAATTTCATGAAACGTAGACCAGATTCTGGTCAAATTTAGAGTCAAATGGGTCACTTTGGTGAAGTTCTACAGTAAAATTTCAGTGGTGGGCATGACATAAACAAACTATAGAGGGACGAATTTCAAAAGAAACAATTGGGCATATAACTTCTGATTTGATTGGAATTTCGACAAGCGCCATAGAAGGTGAATTCCGTGCAATAAACTAAGTTCCGTGAGTGGACTGATTTTTTAAAATCGGGTGGTATGTTAACTTTCAAGCCAAATATGTCAGTTTTCAAGGTGTTTCTACCATGTTTTAAAATAATGATTTACATTTAATTTCATTGAGAAGTAGCAGACCAGATTTGATTCCTGGTCAGAATTTCGAAGTGAAGTGGTCTCTTTGGTAGAACACGGTAAAAATAATTGTGGTGTTAGACTTGACAATGAAACAAACTCTATAGGGGACGAATTTCAAATATTAGATGGGCATAACTTCTGAACTGATTGGAATTTCGACAAACGCGCCATACATACTGTCGTGATCAGCGTTGAATTCTGTGCAAGAACTAACTACGTTTAGTGAGAATAGGCCTGTTTTGAAGAACTGGTCGGTAAAGTTGGCATTCAAGCCAAATATTTCGGTTTTCAAGATGTTTTCATTTTTAAATAAAAGGTTACAAGGAGTTTCATTGAAACGTATAGACCAGATTCTGGTCAAATTTCGAGGTGAAATGGGTCCTTTGTTAAATTCTAGAGTAAAAAAAAAATAGTGGTGGGCATGACACTGAAACAAACTATATACAGAGGGGACGAATTTCAAAAACAATTGGGCATAACTTCTGAACTATTTTGTTATTTCGACAAGCGCCATATACATATTCGTGATCAGATTAAATTCCGTTAAAGGAAACTAAGTTTCGTGGATGATTTTAAAATCGGTCGGTATGTTGGCTTTCAAGCCAAAATATGTCGGTTTTTCAAGGTGTTTAATGTTTAAAAAAAGTTACACATTAATTTCATTGAAACGTAGACCGAATTTAGATTCCTGGTCAAATTTCTAAAATGGGTCACTTTGGTAAGTTTCTACAAAAAAAATATGAGTAGTGGGCATGACACTACAAACTAAACTATACAGAGGGACGAATTTCAAAAGAAACAATTGGGCATAACTCTTCTGAACTGATTGGAATTTCGACAAACGCCATACATATTCGTGATCAGCGTTGAATGCTTTGTGCAAAAGAATAACGCTAAGTTTAATAAGAATAGGCCTGTTTTTAAAAAATCGGTCCGGTAAAGATCAGCTTTCAAGTTAAATAGGTCACCTTTTTCAAGGTGTTTCATTTTTTAAAAAAAAGTTACAGGAATTTCATGAAACGTGAATTAGATTTATTCCTAGTCAAATTTCGAGTGAAATGGGTCACTTTGGTAAGTTTCTAGGTTAAAAAAAAAATGTGGTGGGCATGACATAAACAAACCTACAGAGGGGGACATTCCAAAAGAAACAATTGGGCATAACTTCTGAACTAAATGGAATTTCGACAAACACCATACATATTCGTAATCAGCACTTACACGATTCTGTGCAAAAAGCCTTTAGGATTTACTGAGAATTGGTCTGTTTTTAAATCGGTCGGTAAGTTGGCTTTCAAGTTAAAATAAGGTCTGTTTTTTAAGGTGTTTCATGTGTTTTAAAAAAGGTTACAGGAATTTTCAGCGGCAGGCAGATTTAGATTCCTAGTCAAATTTCGGTGAAATGGGTCACTTTGGTAGAAGTTCTAAGTGCAAAAAAAAAATAGTGGTGGGCATGGCACTGAAACAAACGCTATACAGAGGGACAATTTCAAAAGTAATTGGGCATAACTACAAACTAAATGGAATTTTGACAAACACCATACATATTCGTAATCGAGCTTTTGAATTCTGTACAAGAAAAAGCCTTAAAGTTTCATTGAGAATTGGCCTGTTTTTAAAATCAGGATAAGTTGGCATTCAGTTAAATGGGTCTGTTTTTATTCAAGGTGATTCATTTTGAAAAAGTTACAGGAATTTCTAACGAAACATGTAGACCAGATTTAGATTCCTAGTCCAAATTGAGAGTCAAATGGGTCACTTTGGTAGTTTCTACAGTAAATGTAAGTGGGCATGACACAGAAACAAACTACTCTGGGGACAATTTCAAAAGAAGCAATTGAGAGCATAACTCTTCTGATTTGATTGGAATTTCGACAAGCGCCACTTGTATTATTCGTGATCAGGTGAATTCCGTTGCAGATAAACTAAGTTCCGTGAGAGGTGGACTGATTTTTTAAAATCGGTCGGTATGTTGGCTTTCAAACCAAATGTCGAGTTTTTCAAGGTGTTTCATGTTTAAAATAGTTACATTAATTTCTAAAACTGAAGCATGTAGACAGATTTAGATTCCTGGTCTTCAGAATTTCGGTGAAGTGGTCTCTTTGGTAAATTTCTACGGTAAAAAAAAATAGTGGTGGGCATGACAATGAAACAAACTATAGAGGGGACGAATTTCAAAGAATTAGATGGGCATAACTTCTGAACTGATTGGAATTTCGACAAACGCCATACATATTCGTGATCAGCGTTGAATTCTGTGCAAGAATAACTACGTTTAGTGAGAATAGGCCTGTTTTTGAAAATTGGTCGGTAAGTTGGCATTCAAGCCAAATATTTCGGTTTTTTCAAGATGTTTCATTTTTAAATAAAAGTTACAGGAGTTTCGTGAAACGTAGATGAATTAGATTCCCTGGTCAAATTTCGAGTGAAATGGGTCACTTTGTTAAATTTCTAGGGGTAAAAAAAATAGTGGTGGGCGCTGACACTGTAACAAACTATACAGAGGGACGAATTTCAAAAGAAACAATTGGGCATAACTGAACTATTTGGTACATTTTCAGCGCCATACATATTCGTGATCAGAATTAAATTCGTGCAAAGGGAAGCTAAGTTTCGTGAAATTGGACTGATTTTTTAAAATCGGTCAGGCATGTTGGCTTTCAAGAAGCCCAAATATGTCAGGATTTTTTCAAGGTGTTTCATGTTTAAAAAAGTTACATTAATTTCGTGAAACGTAGCCCAGATTTAGATTCCTGGTCAAATTTCAGATCAAATGGGTCACTTTGGTAAGGATTTCTACAGTAAAAAATAGTGAGTGGGCATGACACTAATACAAACTATATATACAGGGGACAATTTCAAAGAAACAATTGGGCATAACTCTTCTGAACTGATTTGGAATTTCGACAAAACGCCATACATATTCGTGATCAGCGTTGAATGCTGTGCAAGAATAACTAAGTTTGGTGAGAATAGGCCTGTTTTTAAAGGTCGGTAAGATGGCTTTAAGTTAAATAGGTCTGTTTTTCAAGGTGTTTCATTTTTTAAAAAAGTTACAGGAATTTCATGAAGCCATGGGCAGATTTACATTCTAGTCAAATTTCGAATTGAAATGGGTCACTTTGGTAAGGATTTCTGGTTAAAAAAAAATAGTGGTGGCATGACACTGAAACAAACTATACAGAGGACGAATTTCAAAACAATTGGGCATAACTGAACTAAATGGAATTTCGTCAAACACCATACATATTCGTAATCAGCTTTTGAATTCTGTGCAAGAGAAACTAAGTTTACTGAGAATTGGTCTGGAAACTTTAAAATCGGTCCGGTAGAAGTTGGCTTTCAAGTTAAATGAGTGATCTGTTTTTTCAAGGTGATTCATTTTTAAAGTTACAATAATTTCCTAATGAAGAGCATAGACCAGATTTAGATTCCTAGTCAAAATTTCGAGTGAAATGGAGTCACTTTGGTAAGTTTCTAGGGTAAAAAAAAATTTGTGGTGGGCATGACACTGAAACAAACTACAGAGGGACGAATTTCAAAAGAAACAATTGCGCATAACTTCTGAACTAGTGGACTTTCGACAAACGCCATACATATTTGTGATCAGCATTGAATTCCGTGCATGAAGCTAAGTTTCGTGAGGTGGCTAAGTTTTTAAAATCGGTCAGTAGAAGTTGGCTTTCAAGCCAAATAGGTCAGTTTTCAAAAGTGATTCATGTTTAAATAGTTACATTAATTTCGTGAAACACCAGATTTAGATTCCTGGTCATATTTCGAGTCAAATGGGTCACTTTGGTAAGTTTCTACAGTAAAAAAAAATAGTAGTAAGGCATTACAATGAAACAAACCTTTATAGAGGGGACGAATTTCAAAAGAATTAGTGGGCATAACTTCTGAACTGATTGGAATTTCGACAAACGCCATACATATTATTCGTGATCAGCATTGAATTCTGTGCAAGAGAAACTTCAAAGTTTCACATTGATGAGAATTGGTATGTTTTTAAAAATCCGGTCGGTATGTTGGCTTTCAAGCCAAATAGGTCAGTTTCAGAAGTGTTTCCATGTTTAAAATAGTTACATTAATTTCAGTGAAACGTAGACCAGATTTAGATTCTGTGGTCAAATTTCAAGTGGTAGGTCACTTTTGGTAAATTTCTGCGGTAAAAAAAAAAAATAGTGTGGGCATGACAATGAAACAAAGCTATAAGGGGACGAATTTCAAAAAGGAATTAGATGGGCACTGCTACGAACTGATTGAATTTCATTAAACGCCATACAATTCGTGATCAGCGTTGAAATTCTGTGCAAGAATAACTAAGTTTAGTAAGGAATAGGTACTGTTTTTAAAAATCGGTCGGTAAAGATGGCTTTCAAGTTAAATGAGATTACTGTATTTTCCAAGGTGAACCATTTTTAAAAAAGTTACAGGAATTTCATGAAACGTAGACCAGATTTACATTCTGAGTAATTTCAGTGAAATGGGTCACTTTGTGGTAAAGTTTCTAGGTTAAAAAAAAATAGTGAGTGGGCATATTGACACTTAAACAAACCTTATACAGAGGACGAATTTCAAAGAAACAATTGGGCACTTAACTTCTGAACTAAATGGAATTTCGACAAACACCATACATATTCGTAATCAGCTTTGAATTCTGTGCAGAAAAACTAGGATTTTACTGAGGGGTGGTCTGTTTTTTAAAAATCGGTCGGGTAAGTTGGCTTTCAAGTTAAAATAGGTCTGTTTTTTTAGGTGTTTCATGTTTAAAAAAAAGTTACGTGGTGAAACGTGGGCCGATTTTAGATTCTGGTCAAATTTCGAGTCAAATGGCAGGTCACTTTGGTAAGTTTCTACAGTAAAAAAATAGTATTAGTGGGCATGACACTAATACAGAAGCTATACAGAGGGACGAATTTCAAAAGAAACAATTGGGCATAATAACTACAGAACTATTGGAATTTCGACAAACGCATATTGTGATCAGCGTTGAATGCTGTACAATAACTAAGGAGTTTAGTGAGAATAGGCCTGTTTTTAAAATCGGTCAGTAAGGATTGGCTTTCAAGTTAAATAGGTCTGTTTTTTCAAGGATGATTCATTTTTAAAAAAGTGCATTCATGAAACGTAGATAGATTTAGATTCTAATAGTCAAATTTCGAGTGAAATGGAGTCACTTGGTAGGAGATTCTACGGTAAAAATATTAGTGTTCATGACTTTGAAACTTGAAACTATACAGAGGACAATTTCAAGAAACAATTGGGCATAACCTGAACTGATTTTTGGTTTTCAACCAAACATAAGCACATATTCGCAATCATTTTGGGCATTGCAATGCAAAGAAGAAACTAAGTTTACTGAGAATTAGTCTGTTTTTAAAATCGGTCGGTAAGTTCGAAGCTTTCAGAAGAAGAAACCAAATAGGTCAGTTCAAGGTGTTTCATGTATAGAAACGTTACAGGAATATCGTGAAACGTAAGGGCAGATTTAGATTAATGGTCAGAAGAAATTTCAGGTGAAATGGGTCACTTTGGTAAGAAAGTTTCTACGGTAAAAAAATAGTGGTGGGCATGACACTGAAACAAGCTATACAGAGGACAAATTTCAAAAGGAAACAATTTGCGCATAACTTCCAGTAATTTGGACTTTCGACAAACGCCATACATATTTGTGATCAGCATTGAATTCATTGCATGAGAAACTAGTTTCGTGAAATTGACCTGTTTTTTAAAATCGGTCAGTAAGTTGGCTTTTCAAGCCAATAGGTCAGTTTTCAAAGTGATTCATGTTGTTTTAAAAGTAGTTACACATTAATTTCGTGAAACGGCGCAGATTTAGATTCCTGGTCATAGGCTCGAAGGTCAAATGGGTCACTTTGGTAAGTTTCTGGTAAAATAATTAATTGGGCATGACACTGAAACAAAATATACAAGGGACAAATTTCAAAGAAACAATTGGCATAATTTTGAACTAATTGGATTTCGAAAAACGCCATACATTTTTGTATCACTTAAATTTCCCGTGCAAGAAAACAAAATTTCTAAATTGGCCTGTTTTTAAAATCGGTCGGAAGTTGGCATTCAAGAAAATAGGTCTTTTTTTTTCAAGGTGTTCATTTTTAAAAAGTTACAGGAATTTCATGAAACTAGACCAGTTTTTCCCCCGGTCAAATTTCGAGGAAATGGGTCACTTTTTAGGTTTCTAGGAAAAAAAAATAGTGGTGGTTTAAAATAAAACAAACAAAAGGGGACAATTTCAAAAAAATTGGGATAACTTGAACTATTGGAATTTCGACAAACCCAAAATATTCGTATCAGCTTGAATTCTTGCAAAAAACTAAGTTTCTGAGTTGGTTGTTTTTAAAATCGGTCGGTAGTTGGCTTTCAAGAAATAGGTCGTTTTCAAGGTGTTTCATTTTTAAAAAATTTTTTACATTAATTTCGTGAAACGTAGACCAGTTTTTAGTTTCCTGGTCAAATTTCGAGTCAAATGGGTCATTTTGGTTTAAAGTTTCTACAGAAAAAAAATGTAAGTGGGAAATGACACTAAAAAAAACTATACAGGGGGGACAAATTTAAAAAGCTTTAACATAAACTTTTTCTGAACTGTTTGGGGAATTTGACAAACGCCATACATATTCGCAATCAGCTTTGAATTCTATGCAAGAGAAACTAAGTTTACTGAGAATTGGTCTGTTTTTTAAAATCGGTCGGTAAGTTGGCTTTCAAGCCAAATAGGTCGGTTTTTTCAAGGTGTTTCATGTATAGAAACGTTACAGGAATATCGTGAAACGTAGACCAGATTTAGATTCCTGGTCAAATTTCGAGTGAAATGGGTCACTTTGGTAAGTTTCTACGGTAAAAAAAAAAAAAAAATAGTGGTGGGCATGACACTGAAACAAACTATACAGAGGGGACAAATTTCAAAGAAACAATTGCGCATAACTTCTGAACTAATTGGACTTTCGACAAACGCCATACATATTTGTGATCAGCATTGAATTCCGTGCAAGAGAAACTAAGTTTCGTGAGAATTGGCCTGTTTTTTAAAATCGGTCAGTAAGTTGGCTTTCAAGCCAAATAGGTCGGTTTTTCCAAAGTGATTCATGTTTAAAATAGTTACATTAATTTCGTGAAACGTAGACCAGATTTAGATTCCTGGTCAAATTTCGAGTCAAATGGGTCACTTTGGTAAGTTTCTACAGAAAAATAGTGGTGGGCATGACACTGAAACAAAATATACAGAGGGGACGAATTTCAAAGAAACAATTGGGCATAACTTTTCTGAACTGATTGGAATTTCGACAAACGCCATACATATTCGTGATCAGCGTTGAATTCTGTGCAACAATAACTGTTTAGTGGGAATTGACTTGTTTTGTAAAATCGGTCGGTAAGTTCTCTTTCAAGCCAAATAGGTCTGTTTTTTCAAGAAGATGTTTCATTTTTAAAAAAGTTACAAGAATTTAGAAACGGACCGATTTAGATTCTGGTCAAATTTTGAGTGAAATGGGTCACTTTGTTAAGTTTCTAGGGTAAAAAAAAAATGTGGTGGGCATTGACACTGAAACAAACTATACAGAGGGGACGAATTTCAAAGAAACAATTGGGCATAACTTCTGAACTAAATGGAATTTCGACAAACACCATACATATTCGTAATCAGCTTTGAATTCTGTGCAAGAGAAACTACGTTTACTGAGAATTGGTCTGTTTTTTAAAATCGGTCGGTAAGTTGGCATTCAAGTTAGGTCTGTTTTTCAAGGTGATTCATTTTTAAAAGTTCAGGAATTTCATGAAACGTAGACCAGCTTAATTCCCCGA
>BMAV01000516.1:89476-104445 GCA_019973955.1 Trichonephila inaurata madagascariensis | reverse complement strand
TTTTTTTTTTTCTTCTCGAGTCTCAACGATCAACGATCCTAACAACCAGTTACACTTAGGATTGTTGAAAATTGAATCACATGCAATACATTATCACCCAATTATGTACCATACAATTACTACTACACATACATAATTAAATTTTACAATTTTTTCCCCTTAAAGATGTGGCTTGATTTTTTGTAGTATTATCTTTTTTTCCGTCCTATTATTTTACAGAAAGCATTGAAATCCTCCCTCAATTGAAACTGCTACAAGGTTATTGCATCTACTTGACTCAACCAACCTTGTTCCTGACAAAGGCTTCAATGCTAAATGTAAGGCATGCATTTTTAAAACAGACCATCAATAGTTGAAATGGTAAAACTCTTGAATAATCGAAAAAAATTATAAATGAATTGTTGTTCACTGTAACTTTTAGGATAAAGTTAAAACTGCGATTACAACAGAGCGAAAATTATTCAGATCTAAGCCCTTTTCCTGCAAAAGCTTTAATAAGAATGTTGTAAGTCTTTCACCAGTCCTATATTATAGCAAGAAAAATTACTAAAAACATTTTTTCAATACTTGCTTCCATATTTTCTAAATTAAGACACCTCATTCAAACTGAAATTTGCTCTTGGTGGCAGGTATTTCTTTTATATTACTATCAAATTGTTTCCGTTTGAATTTTACCTCCACGGTAATGAAGCATACTTTTTTTAATTCTCTTAATAAGTATAGACATGATAGGGTCAAATCTAGATATCATTTCTACGTACTTTAAAAAATTATTATTTCTTTGGAATAATTTGTTATTGAAACTAGAAAAGCCTAAGCTTTGTTCAGTTAAAAAACTGAATGTCACAAATAATTCTTTCCATTGCATCAGTGTTTCTCTTTTTAGTAAACTTTGAATTCTAAGTCAGCAGTTTTATCCATTCATAAAGATTTAAGTGCTTCCAATTATTAGCAGTTCCACATTGCTAAAAGCACTAACAATTTTTCGAAAAAAATTTTTTTTAATCCAATAAAAAACATACTTCAGCAAAATTTATGTTCACATTGGTTTTTTGGGTAACTGAAATTGGAAATCAGGTTTTTTTTTTTTTTTTTGATAATATATATATATATACTGAGGACCATCTTCTATTAAACTTTGTACTTAGAATAATAATAATGGACATTATTGTAAGCTGGGATCATATCAGGGATAAGCAAATACACACTTACTGCAGCAATTGCAGATTTGCCAAGCAACTGATTTTGTAGATCTCAAATAATTACAACCATATGTTTAATGAAAAAGGTGGCCACACTGGAGAAGCTATATTGATCTATGAAATCTTAAAATGGAGACAAATACTAACATCAAAATTAAAAATTTCAGGGAAAAGAAATGCAGGTGAATTAATAAAAACAAAGATAATTAAATGTAGTAATGTGTGTGTGGTTCCTATAAAATTTTTACAGGCTTACAGTTTCTTTAAGTATTTGTGAAGATAATTTTAATTCCAGATACCATTATGGTGATCATTCTTTATAAAGCCTAACTTTAACTTAATAGTAATTTATTACATACAATCAATATTCCAGCGTAAATTTTGATATTTGTTCTTTATTCATGAGTAAAAATAATTTTAAAAAATATTTTAGTGTATTTTAGACTCTTAACTCCATTTCTAAGATATTTTCCCTACTTTTGAATATTGTAATACAATACAAAAGGAAAATGCAACTACACAAATTTATAAACTATATTGTGAGACAATTCGAAATACTCTTGAGTTACGATAAATTCACTTTATTCAAATGTTATATTGTATTTCATTTTTAAAAAAATATTTGTCTGTTTCATAATACATGACCAATTAATGCAAGATATGTGTGTAGTTTTATCACAATATTGCCTTTTAAATGATACAATAATTATCAGTGTGATTTGTTGTCAACCAATTAAGTTAACTTCCTTTGAGATGTTTTCTCGTCTTTAATCTGAAATACAGGCATTATTAAGTATGAATATATCAACTGATACATTTCAGCACTTCCTGTAGAATTTGTTTAGAAATAGAACATATATTTATGTAGGAAGTTATCAAAACATTCTCTAATATAGATTCCTTGAACGTTTTGTATCTTAATTGCTAATTACCTAGTTTAAATGGTGTTATTGTGAGGTCATCAGAAAAATACAGTTCGATTATGAGTATTCTAAAATTATACTCATCAAATTAAGAGTACAAGTTAAATGAACTTTTTTTCTTTCTTTTTTTTTACTATAGTTAAACAAACAATATTTTTTTAAAAAAAATATAGAAAAAGTTCATAAATACCCAATACTTATGAAATTTAAAAAAAAAATTATGCAAAATAATAAATTAATTTATTTTACCAGTGGTTGAAAACTTTCAAATGCATACATGAACCTTTAATTACTCTAAACGTCAGTATCATGTTTCGAAAATGATTCAACTTCAGAATCGGTGCCAAGCATTGCCATTTTCTCCCACAGTGTCGTCTTTTGATTACATTTGTTATGAAACTTTTATTTTTTTTAAATAATGTAAAAGAATTAACAAAGATTGTTGAGCATTTAAAAGCAAGAATAATATTTTGTTTATGGCATTGATATATATATATTTGTTTCATTCGTGTCAAATTTTCAGAGGCCGCTACTCTGCATTTTTTTCCTGTATTAAATATTGACTTCCTCTTCATACTTGCATCATAGTGGACTTGTCTTGATACTTTGACGTTTAGGTGATTAAAAGAAAGTGTATATTAAAAAATTTCTTGCATACAGACAGACTACAATGTTTAGTATAGACTAAATACTATAGATAAACTGTAGAATGAGAAAGTCACAGATGCAAGTGACTAGAATGGATGGTTACATTTTCCCTTTTAAAAATGGAAGGAAACTTCCCAGCCCCAACCAACGTTTTGCCTTCGATTCTAAGACGCACCCAATTTTCAGTAGCATTAACACTGGAAAAATGGTGTGGCTTAGATTCAAGTAAATATGGTACTTAAATTTGCTATTATAGCATCAATTTTCTATGAAAAAAAATGGGCCAATTACTTTTTTTTCCTCAAACAATAGTAGATGAGATTTCTCATTTACAATACAATTACAAATGCCTGCTAAAAATATATGTTGCCATGCAACACTTTCTATCAAGTGATCAGAAATGGAAACTACAGAAATTTCCAAAACCCTAATTAAGCATTAAAAAGTTTATGAAGAAGGTTCTAAATCATTAGAAGCATACATCAATCAATACAAACCACTAGTTAAAATCAAGGCATAAAAAGATAAGACATACATAACACAAACATTTGGACTGGCTTGAAAGAAAATATTGAGAGGAAAACTGAATCTATTTTGGAACAATCTAATAGATTTTTCACATATATATATATATGGTATTTCATTTTTAAATTTATTTCCCACACAAATATATTGGTAAATTCATTTATTAAAAAAATAAATAGTGATTAAAGCACCATGAATTAGATTTTCCCTAAAATGACATATTTAAGTAATTTCAATGTGTTGAATTTTATTCCTTTTCCCAAAATACTCAAAAAATAAGGCATTAAAAATGTTTCATTAATTTATACTTATATATCTACCTTCTTTTAAAAATGATAAAGTGTAATATATGTTGTAGTGACATGTGACAACATTTCACGCAAATTCTAAGAGTAACATATAAACATTTTAAATTTTATAAGACAATGCAAGATATATACAATTTTTATATATATATAATAGGAATAAAATTTCACAACAAAGGTATTTTGATAAGAAATTACTCAGAGAAAATTCTTTCCATTGACTTAATTTTTGAGAACTCATTTACAGGATTTGTTGTTTGTATCATATGCTGCTGCAAAAGGACCTTGTAACATGCATTGAATCAATATACTTTTTCCAACTAGAAGCTATTTCACTGACCACAGCAGATGCACATCTATACTGCTCTGCAATATCAGACATTTATGGAAATATTTTCCGTAAAGAGGACAGGAATGATCAGATGTCTTTATAAATATTCTGCATAAAAAGGGTCATAAAGAGTACTTCAGCCCGATTACATTTGAAAAACCGATCCAATTTTGAACAACTGTTACTTGATTTCTTATTTCCAACATACTTTGGAACTTTTACATGAGCAATATTATATTGATCTTTGTAAGAAATGATTTGTGGGTATGGGATACATCACAAAATGTATATCTTTCCCACTTTGGAGATGCATTAATATTATTGAATTTCCTTTACCTGATGTTCTTTATATCTCTGAAAGTATATTTACCTTTATTAGACAAAGCAGGAAATCATTTTGGAACCAATATCTAACGAAATACTTAACACAGAAGAAGGACAAACTTCAAGAACGCTTAATGACAACGATTTCTTCAGTTTTTGACAACCTATTTTCTAGTCGTTGTGAATATAAAATGATAAAACAGTTGGAGAGGAGAAAATATTGGCTGATGAAAAAAATGTTGTGAAATCATGTAAAAATGAATAATATGGGTGCAAAAGTGTAATGAAATGCAAAAAAGAGTAAATTTTAACAGGTATGTACTTAATTTTACCGTAAAGGTAACAGATTACATGATACAATCAATTTATTGTGATCTTGAAGAAAGTTGACATTTACTATATATTAACAGGTATGTACTAATTTTACTGTAAAGAAAGTAACAGATTACATGATACAATCAATTTATTGTGATCTTGAATAAAGTTGACATATACTACATATTCGCAAAGTTTATAAGAACTATTAACATAACCAAGTAATGACAATTATTTTCACTGTTACATAATTATCCACAGAAAAGCCAATTTACTTCAAAATATAATTTAATGCAAAGGTTAATCTGTACAGATGCAGATGTTTTTTTTTAAGTATATGCAGATTCGATAAAAACATGACGAAAAATTAATCAATTTTACAATTTACTCAATATACATGCAAAAATACAATCTTAATTTTACATTGATACTCCACAAAGTCTACATTTAAAATTTTGCATCAGAAAATAATTTACAAAATACAAATAGCTTCTTTAGAAAAAAGGAATAAAAGCATTATTCAATCAAACCATCTTTTACAGAAGGAAAAAAAATGGGGAAATCTAATTAATTCTTTCTTGAAAAATAATCTACTTCAGAAACTGAATAAGTTCTTCCTTTCACGAGTACTTTTTTTCCAACCTTCTGAATGCAATTAATACAAATTACAAAGGCAAGAAAAATGGCATCATATATCAATGCTTTTATTTTCTGAAAATAAAGTTGGTAGTTTTAGTTTATAATTTTGCCAACCAACTTTTTAAGGTACAATGGGGGGGGGGGGGATTTTTAACATTTTTTTATATTAGCATTACAAAAATTTCATATGATTTAACTAGAGGTTAAAGATGATCTTCAAAAACTTGTAAAAACTTAAAATGTTTCTCAGTAAAAAAAAAAAAAATTACACATTATTGTTGTTATACCTTAACAATATTGCATATCATACTCCACATATTTACATATTTTACAAGCAACTTTGAAATTTGATACAGATGTTGAAATGCAAATCCCTAGAAGGGAGGAACCTAAAAATATAATAATTGATATTACTAAAATGGAACAGTTTTTTAAACTTAAAAATTGAAAACATACAAATGTATAACCATAAATATTTTCCCACATTCATTTATTTTTCACATATATAATTGTGTTTTTATTTACATTAACCTTAAAATTGTACTTATTTGAACCATGTAAAAATAATATGACTAATAAGTACTTAATTAAATAATAATTTTAAAATAAGATATATTTTTAAACAATATTCCTCTAATGGAAGAGTGATTTTAGTTGCAAAAATGAATATTACTAGAAGTCATCACAAGTGTTTCGGAAAACACACTTGAAAAAGATTCAAACAACATTTTCAAAGTAAAAGAATAGAAAAATATAAAAATTTAAGTTACTGCAAAGAAACCTCATCATAATTAAATGTTATCATGTACATGTTTTAACATTTAAGTTGCTTATGGTGAGTGAGTGAATATTAACGTTGCACTGTTCAGCTACTCGAGTAGCTTTTAGTTGTTTGTGGTATATGTACATTTAAGAGTAGGTGAAGGGCCCCAGAGAATAGATGAGCAGCTCCTACACTAATGATACAAAAAATAGTTTTGAGAAATAGCTCAAGAAAAGTACTTCTGTTCAAAATAATTAGTTTCCAAAAAGCCTCATCTCAAAAATCTACACAAAACTAAAAATAAATCTAAATATTTATTTAGAAAATTTGGTAGTATATACAAATTTTTCAATAAATAAATAATTAGGATAGCTAGCATTTTACTATAAAATTTGATGTCACACCAGAAAACATTACAATACTAGCTAAATTTGCAGTTAGGAAATCCACATTACATTATATTTACTTTACTCCACTTATACGATGATTAACATGCAAAGAAAATTATAGATATTGATGATCAAATATAATATATAATAGTTAATATATTTGGTTTGATACATTCACTACCACACAGCTGTACTACAATGCAAAGAGAGAAGAAATCAGAAAAGCATTAATTGATATGACTGAATTTGGAAATTATTTTAAGAGGATTCCAATAATAAAAATAAATCAGCAATTTCTTATTTGAGACCTTATTGAGACCACTTAAACTCCAAATTAAGCTTATAATGCAGAATGTAGAGGGAGAAGGAAATATTTTAATCAACCTTTATTTTGGAGATACAAAGGGAAAAAAATATGATTAAAGAGTATATTGGGAGGAAAATTTAAGAATTGCAGCTGTAGATCACTGTCACAAATATTAATAAAAGTAATTTATGTTCCATATTAGATTTCAGCTTTAATCATAAATGAATTTAAATAAAATGAACACAGTTTGAAAAAAAAAATATTTTAATGCTTTTCAGTTTATTAACAATTTTATATGAAATTTAGCAAATTTAGATGAACATTGATCATAAAAATCAAAAAATCTAATCTCTGAACAAAACAGAAGGAAAATATCACAAATTTTAATGCCTGTTTCGTTTTAAAATATCTCAAAACTAAATGATACTCAAAATTACGATCAATCAGTCTTTGATTTTTTTTCTTAATTATATAAAAAAAAACTTATTTTTAAAAATGTCATTAAATTATGAAAATAAGTAATATG
Source organism: Trichonephila inaurata madagascariensis (assembly GCA_019973955.1). Lineage (NCBI taxonomy): Eukaryota > Metazoa > Arthropoda > Arachnida > Araneae > Nephilidae > Trichonephila > Trichonephila inaurata. Next base: position 97,248 of record BMAV01000516.1, on the reverse strand, counting down.
TAGTCAAAACTCACATCAATCAAGATAACATGACAAATGAATCACTGGAACAACCAGCAGGGTAGGAAACTCAATAATTTTTTTTCCTTTGAAATTTTGTCTCAGACTTTTATTTTGATTCAGCTCTAAAAATCTATTAAAAGAAGTACGACAAATTATTTATGAATATAAACATCAACTTTTAAAGATATTTAAAAAGTATTAAATATCAATATGAAAGCAAATTGCCTTTGAAATTATACATAAGCAAACTTTTTAATAATTACAATAACAAACAATAAATTCATACAGAATTTCATTTCAATTTTAACATCTTTATATATTTTAATCTTTTTATTACATGTTAAGTACAAAAATGTTTTTCATAATTCACAGAAATTTATTTAAACCAATGGTACTCGTCTTGCAGACCGCAGAAAAATAAGTGGGCACAGTAGCCTAGTGGTCAAGGTCACGGACTCGTAGTTGGCATGTCATGAGTTCGAGCCTGGTACCACTGAAGACCCTCCATGCAGAGGGGGCTGATGAACTTTAAATATGTCGGGGCTCAAATGTCTTCGCATTGGTGTGGTGTGGAAGTTAGAAGAAGGAAGGGCCAGCTCAGGTGTCATCCTTGTCACTTAGTCACGGTTCAAAATTATGAGGTCCATTGCCAATAGCCCTCATGCAGCTTTATAATGTGATGTAAATATAACTCTCTCTCGGCAGAAAAATAAACATAAAACTTCCTTTTTTTCACAATTTATGTGTATTTCTTTAATTTTCGGAAATAGTTTATCCTTGTATCAATTTATTTTTCAGGAAATAAGTGTTAAGTTTTAGTTTTTATATTATGATGAATTAGAAGTTTTCAAATATGAATCAGTTTGTGTATGTGCATGCATCTTAAGAACATAATTTTAAACAAAACTAATCTGTTATATTTCATTTTTTAAATACTTTAAAAGAAAAATGCATGTTACAGGACATCAGCAACACTAAACAAATTAATATTTTGCATTTTTATTTTTAGTATCCAATTGATTTCTTGAATATCAATAGGTTATTAATATTTTCCACAGTTAAAATAGCAAATAATAATAAATAATCTAACCTATGTGCTACAACTGTACAAAATTGATTAATATACTGCAATAGTATCCCCACATTTACAGTTTCAAGTTGTTTAGCATAGGCTTATGTATCACATTCTGATCCTGTCCCTTATAAATGATTGCTTTTGAATTTTGGAAATTCATTAACCTTCTGAGTGCTTACCCAACAATTTCCAAAGGAAATATAAATGCAGCAAAAATTGCACATCCTGCAATTCCCATTGGTATGCATTTGTCACTTATTTAAAATTGTTTGGGTAAATAGATTGGATTAGCTTTTCACTAAATTTTTCACACATCTATGTCAAGGTTGTGAATCTGATCTTTAACTCTCATTCCTTGTTTATTACTACGAGATATAACTAGCTGGAGACATTCAGCAAACTATAGAATGTACATTTCTGATGAAATATCTGATTCCAAAAGTGATTTTGAAGATAGCAACAGCGATAATGATTGTTATTAATTAAACTTCTCTCTAGATAGTCATGAACCTGAAGACAACTCCCTAACCACTCAAAATTCTAACAGGGGGATTTTAAAAGATGCAGAAATATTATATAAAAGTTTTCAAACAATTTTCGCCTCAATCTTAGTGGAATGCTTAAGTACCTAACAAAAAGAATAATGTACTGTAAAAGGCAATCTAAAGTTTCACAATGAAAAAAATTAAGAAAAGTAAACAAAAAAGTAGACCCAGTTCCACATCAAAATAATTAGGATCGCCAGCTCATTTTGTAAGCTACATACCTCCTGGTATAATAAAAGAGAGCCTCACAGACAGTTATAGTTATTAGTTGTACAAAAGAAAATGAACAAATAAAAGTTTGAGCCACAAAAATAATTCACAAATTAACTCAAATTAGATTTAAAGAATGCAAAGTAGGTTGCCGTCTCGAACCTTGCTTGTACATGTATTTTACATTTGGGTCCTTTAAAAACAGATAGAAATATAATCATAACTTAATTTCAGAAGTATATCTGTATATCATTAAACTAATCATTTATATAGCCAACATTAATTCTTATGATCAAAATGAATTTTAAACAATCCTTGTTATAAAAATATGATGCATTTTCAATTCCCACACATACATAGATTTCAAATATGTAATTTAAAAAATGCAATTTTTGAAGTAATTTTGTTAAAAAAATTAGCAGTCAGAGGTTTATTTTTTCACATAACACTTGAGTGAAGTTTATACAGGAAAATAAAAACATGAATACACATAAATGTAATTACTTGAAAAGTGTGTATAAGCAAATTGGTTTGTATCAAATATAAAAAATGAAGGGTAAACTATCTATATTTTCATTTAAGAATACTGACAGAATATGCATAATGCTTAGTGTCATTGGAAGTTCAAAACTCAAAGGATAACAAATAAAGATTTATAATAAAAAATAATAAAGGACAATTGAACCATTTAATCTGCAATACCTGGTTACATTAGCTGGAGTTCTTTCATCTTTTATTAACACAGAAACACCTTTGTGACCCAATGCACGGTAATAATCAAGTTTTTCACCAAAATCCTCTTCTGAATCGATCAATAAATACTTATCTAAACATTCACCAAGTAATTGTTCTTCATCAACCCTGTAAAGATATCTATATTTAAAAAACCCCACATATATGCATGTATACATAATAAAAATTTGGTTATTTTTCTTATTTATTCAAATTATCACAGTATAGTTTAGATTTATAATAAAATTACACTAATTCACAGAAATACAAGGAAATACCAAATGCATTAAAGCAACTAGTATATTTTTTACAGCATAAAAATACAGAGTTTAATACAATCTATGCATATCAAAAAAATTACAACAGATCACATTTTTACATACTAATATCTTAAAACAATGTTATACAGAGATGAAAATTTAGCAGTTGATATGAGATAAGATGAAACAAATTTGCCGATTGTATTGAAATGAATAAAAATATAAAGGTATTAAATTTAGAATAAAAATCCTTCATAAATGTAGCTTAAATTAGTGAAAGCATTTAAACTACAAGTTTTTTCAAATTACAGTTTTCATTCCCCACCTACTGACATCGGGTGATCAACACAATATATACTTCATAATATTCAGGCAAGATTGGGATTTTTAATACATATAAAAAACAATTATAGTTTTATAAAAGCACAGTTAAAAACAAAAATGCATTATAAAGTAATACATATGAGGTAGGATTCAAAAGTTTCTGGACTGAGTCTATAACTTAAAAAATATTACTAATTAAATTGCTGAAACACATCCTCCTTCTAAATAAGACCCTTGAGCAGCATTAGACTTTTGCCATCGCTTGTAAAGATCGTTGAAACATTTCTAGAATCCATTTTTAGTTAAGTCCTTTAATTCAGCCTGCCATGCACTTTTAACTTCATCAAAAGATTGAAATCGACAACCCTGCAAGTAACAAGCCAGTTTAGGAAATAGGCAGAAGTCGTGGGGGCAAGGTCAGGGGAATAAGGAGGATGTGGCAAAACAGTTGTTTTTGTTTTCAGAAGAAAGTCAACGATGAGGAGGGATAGGTGTACAGAAGCGTTGAAATGCAAAAGTAACCATGGCTGCTCTGCTCACAATTTTGGTCTCTTTCGGATTGACTCATGCAAATGACACAGGATGTCAACAGAAGAGTTCTTTGCTTGCAGTTTGTCCTTAATTCTTGATGCACAATGCTGCCCTGGATATCAAATAACACTTCTAGCATGACCTTCCCTTTAGAGCGATCATGGCGAAATTTCTGCTTCCATGGAGATTGTGGTGATTTCAGAGTTGCTGATGTGCTCTTGGATTGCTGATTGCATAAAAAACTTCTCCATTTCTCGTCTCCAGTAACAATTCTGAGAAGTAGGGAAGGATCTTTGTCAACAGCCAAGAGTAAGTCTCTGTCAATCCATTCATTTTGTTTTGCCTTTTAGTCTTTGTTTATTATGCGGTGAACAATGTGTTGGCACGCCTATGCATGTTTAGATCTGTTATATTAAATGAACAATCTAGTTAAATAATGACTTCTTTAAGTTGAATAATTTTATTCTTCATTAAAAATAAATTTTAAAGAAAGGAAACTATCTTATAGAAACTAAAAACCAACATTTTTGAAGCTGCATCAGACATCAGACTAGACTAATGTAGAACACAAGAATATTCTATTTATACATGTTGCCACCTGGTGGCAGAAATAAACAGCATTTATGTAAACAAGTTTATGCAAATGAGAAATAATATGTTTTATTGGTGATTTATGCAAATGTGCCACCTCATATTTTTCCCCAGATAGCAAGCATGAGAATAAAAGTTATTAAATTTATTTAACAAATGGATAATTAAATTTATTAAAAATCTTTCAAGAAAAATTGTTAGAATTTATTTCTTAAAAAATTGAATTCATTTCCAACAAAATCCTTAGCCATTATCCGTCTGACATGTGGCCTCGGATATCCCTACTGATTCTGCTATTTGCACTATTGTTTGAAGCCTCTTCTTATGTACCTCTGTAGAAACTTTTTCGATGTTATCAGCAGAGTGGAAAGTCTGTGGACCTTCAGAGCGTCTGTCGTATTCAACACTTTCCTTGACTTCTCTTAAGCACTAATGTCACTCAAAAGCTTGCATTCACGATAAAGTATCACTGCCATACACACATGCTTCAACATTTTATAAGTCTCTGTAGTACTCTTTCCCAAGCGAACACAAAATTTGACATTCATTTTCTGCTCAACAAACGCCATTTCTTTCAACTGCCTACAAAATATAACACCTTAGTGAGCCACCAACCCCATGATTAGGAACAAGCCCCTTTTAGAAAAGGGAAAGAACACAGTAACACAGAAACATTATCATAGTTGCTGTACTGCTCTCTAAAAAATTCTCTTTATGGGCTCAATCCAGGAACTTTTGAATCCTACCTTGTATATTATCCATACAATATGCTAATACATGTAGAATTATTATGTTTAAATTTATCTTGATTCAATATCTATCGAAAATAAATTTGAAATAAAAATGCGAGAAAATTCAAATGCCTTCATCACATTTAAATTTTTCAGACTTGTTCTGCCATGTACTTACACATTTTAAAGTTATTTAAACATGAAAATACAGTGTAAAATTAAGAAATTAATTTACGCTTAAAACACTATGCTAAATTATTAATTATATGTTATATATTCATACAAATATATATCTGTTTACACGAAAACAACTAAAACTGAATTCATTATGGATAGAAAAGTGGATCAAGCTTAAAACATGCCTAATAATATATGAAAATGAATTCAAAAAGTAGACATATAAGATGCCTTTAAAATTTACCTTGCATCAGAGTAAGTTAAATCACACAGTGGAAAAACCCATTCTAATTTCCAAAATATTTTTCCATCACTAAAATAAATTATATAAAAACATTTTAATTTCTTTCTTTTTAACACAGCATAAAATAAAACTGAAGAAAGTAAATGTATAAATTTAAGATGTGATATATAATAAGCTCATAATAAACTAATAATAAACTCATAAATTAACAAACAAAAGTAAAAATTATTTTTCAATTGAATAATTACAATGAAATGTACTGTAAAATAGAACTAACTTCAAGACATCTAAACAAATTTAACCTTCATCTAAAATATTATACGATAATAATTGCCATAAAGCAACAATTTTAATCAAGCGATTTACTCAGTTATAAAATGATTCCCATGAATTCAATTTTAATACATAAATGAGAAAATTGATAGTTATCTATAACTTAAAACATTTCAAGAAATGATATTCAACTCTTAATTAATAAAAAAACAGCTGACAAAAAATTTCATTAATTTTAATATAACTTAAGCATGATACTTCCCAATTTAAACTCAGGATTGATAGTAGAACCTGAAAAATTAGATTTGGGTATTGTGTAAACTTTTGGAAAATATTAGAAACTTAACTAATCACTTCAAGTTATATTACAATAATGAGCAGAAATTCTAGCTCAATCTTTATTATAGATACTTCAATAATACTAAAGCAATAATTCTGCATAATTTCACTGAATCTTTTTGGTGTATATATTCACATCACTTTTCTGAACTGTACATAAAAAAAAAATCTGCATTATCTATAGCACATTTACGATATTTAAAATTTGTTCCGATTTATATATCCTATTGGTAAAATGTATAAATATATAATTATTGCCATTTTTCCCCGTCAGGCAGCAAAGCTCCAATTTTTCAACCTTTTTTTTTATCCCAGACGTTTTAAAAACACGATCTAATTTTTTTTTATGAGACTCAGACAAAACATAATTACAGAATCGGAAAGATTATTTACTTCGCCATGATAGGGTATGCTTTATTTTACAAAATAATGATATTTTCTATTTTTTACAATTTTTTCTAAAATGAGTCAAAATGGATAATTTTTATGAAAATGATTTCCGATTGCATTTTCTTTCACGTTAATGGAATGATATTCAACATTAAAAAAAAGTTCATGCTTTTCTCTTTTAGAATCAATCATTTGAAAAATAAAATGTACAAAAAACTTTTTTTTTTACGATTTTTCAAAAAATATACAAAATTTTATTTAAATACTTAATAATTTCTTTATTTATAAAAATAATATCACAAAACCTTTTTTCCGTGTGTAGAACAATATTATCAGTAATCTGTACAGACTGAAAAAATTGCTTAAAATTGGTTTTTTTTAAAAAAAAATTGTGTTTTTCGTTTTTTCCCCTTTCTGCAAGAAATATTACCGTTGTTTGCAATCGATATATGAAGTTTGAAGGCATTAACTTAAAGATGAAGCCCGAAAAAAAATTAAAACTTTAACAAATGACGCATTTTTCAATAGCCGTGGGTTCAGCGCCAAATGAGTTTTTCTCTCTGCCTGTCACATTTGATGAAAGGTTACACTTGAAAAGAAGATGCGATGCGCCTTTGAATATCGAAAATCACCAGATTTGGCGAAATTGAATATCTCTTCCTGTTATTTTAAAGGTCTTTTCACTCCTTGCTCCCAAAGATTTCGGGGCCCAATTGTTTAAAGCGCTTCTTTACAAACAGTTGTATCTGGGTTCAAAACAACATTGCTTAATTTTTATGATTTTTTTAAAAAAAACTACGATTTTATTTCGTCACAATACAATATATATTTTTTTCTTTTTTTACAAAACAACGATACTTAACATATTTTAAGATTTTTTCTAAAATGAATCAATATTGATGCGTTTACATGAAAATGATTTTTAAAAAACTCATACTTTTATCTTTTAGAGTTAGCGATTTAAAAAATAAAATGCCAGAAACTTTTTTTTATGAATTTTTAAAAAATACTCAAATTTTAAATATTTAATACCTACTTATCAAATTCAAAGTTTTAATAACTTCTTCATTTATAAAAATAATTGTATGAAACTTTTTCCGTGTATCAAACCTTTAAAAAAATGCTCACAATTTTAATTCAATATTTAATACAGTTGTGAAATTTTGTAATTATAAAAATTTCTACTTTTTTCAACATACAACTATTTTTAAAAAGGTACATTTTCGTTTCCAGGGCCTAAAAAGTTGCAAATTGAGTGAGTGAATATTAAAGTCCCGCTGTTCACTTACTCGAGAGATATGATAGCAAGAGGGGAAGAGGAATTTCCATGACAATGTGTTATGCATT
>BMAV01000516.1:56705-85690 GCA_019973955.1 Trichonephila inaurata madagascariensis | reverse complement strand
ACACATAGTTTGCATTATTGTTTAGTTATCTTGTACTTTATATTCCAGATTTGTGCAGCTATGATGAAATTAGTTGTATATCAGTGCTAAAATTAATTGGAATATTGAAAAGAATACAATGGGAGTCAATGGGTTAAATAACAAAACTAAATTTAACCTCATTGTTTGCAATCCATCATATATTAATAAGACAAATATTAATTTGTACAAGATATAATCTTAGAGGTTAATTCTGCAGCTACTCTTCAGGACATGAACCTAAAATATCTGTGATGCAGAATTTACAGCATCCCTAGAGTTTGAAAGAGAGTAGTAAAAACTATGGAATTTGTATAGTGATCATCATAAACTTATTAACCATTGAAGGGCATATTAAGTATTACACATTAAACCTCAACAGTACTTTTCCCCAAATCCACTCTTTTCTTTTTAAGAGCATCACACACAATCGGGTATTATGGTGTGTGCGTAACTTAGGTGATAATTACATTTCATTATTTTGCCACTTAACCACCACATTAAAACCATCTGTAGAATATGCAACTGTATGCTTTTCAATTGTGTGTGTGATTTCTTTACAACTTAAACATAATTTTCTGCTGAAAAAGATCTACTGACACTTAATTTTCCTAAATTAATGAACTGACCTTCACTGAAATAAACTTACACACAAATATTGACTGTTTTTGAACAATGAACACTCATCAAATGTGAAACAACATAAATCTACATTTAAATTTTATTTGCAACCTAAAATTTAATCAAATCATACTGTTTGCAGTAAAGCTTTATAAAATCACTAATACAGTGTATGATTTCCTGGTCTTTTTTATTCCCAGAAATACAAAAAGTATGAAAATCTTATTAGTTCTCAGAAACCCAGGGAAAAAACTAGTTATACTGGAAAAAGAACAAGCTTTATGAAATTTTTAAAAACGTAATAGCAACATTTTTACAGTTTTTTCCTACTTATTTAATGCTCTTTGGGAATATATGATTAAAAAAAATTAAAAAAAACTGTTAGGGAGAAAATAACAGGCAAATGACAGAAATTTTGCAAAAATGCTTTAAAAAAATGTACATCTAGATGTAAAAATGTAAAGAAAGGCTAAAAAACAGCAGAATGGCTGAAAATTGTAAATTTTACATATGAAGCATAAAAATTAACAGGTATGCAAGAGTATACATGTCAGAGGCTGATTGCAGAACTGCTCATATCATGAAATGATAAGACATTTCATAATATCAGCAATTATGTAATCAGATTCTGATACATACATTTATGCATAATAGTTTCTTTTATATATAAATGGAAATGTTTTCTGAAAAATGTTTATTTAATTCACATATATATTTCATACTTATAATTTGAAATAAAAAAATTTGTTTTGATAAAAGTTAAATAAACATATTTTAATCAGTCTTGGAGAGATGCAGATCCATTAACTGTGGCCCCCCTTTTTGGTATATCTGGGGCTATATCATGAATCTTAGAAAGGTACAACAATTTAAAAATGTTATAAGTATGTTAATAAATGTTATATTTGAAGTAACATGTTTATCAGATTAAATGGTCATGAGATCAGGTTAAATATGTCAAAAATCCATATAAAAATCTATAATCAGAAAAATTAATAACATTACTGGGAAAATATTCTTTTGTAAAGAAAATCTCCATGAATCAAAAGTTTATATCAAAAATATAAATAATAATTAAAACTATCACAAAAGTTTGAAACAAATTCAGAAATTATAAGACACTGAATGAACTCAGCTTCCATTTAATTACCATTACCTGGGATTCTAACACTTCTGAAGTAATTTATATATATATATTCTTTACATTTAAAAAAAAGTGATACATTTAGCAAAGTATATATAAATTCTGAACATGTATTAGTAGTATGTATCCGTTATTGAATATGAAATCGGAAAAATTGTGATTAGTCAATTTAATCTATTGTTTTAACATTTCAAATTTAACACTTGAAAAATAAAACATGACATAAAAACACTTAATTATTAATTCTCTAGTAACTTAGTAGTTAATAATTCTCTAAAACTCATGAATAAAAACTCAAAGCCATTTTTGTCCCCCACACAAAATTAAAACAAGAAAAGCTATCCACTGTTGCCATAAGCAATCTTAAGTTTTTAAAATACATTGTAGGAAGATTCGAACCAGACACCTTCTGTTCCCAACGCGAGTACTTTATTGATCATGCTAAAATGATCGTCTTTGCATGATGTCTAGTACTGGTTTATGCAGATACCGCTACAACATCAAAACAAATGTAATAATCAGGTGGAAGATTAACACCTGACAGATCTCATATAATACTTATATAATGAAAGGTAACAAAATCATTTAAAAAAGTAAACAATGTGTATGTAATATATAAATAAAAATGTCAATTTTACTTGAAAATATGTATTACATTAATGATCAATTTTTTAATATTACTCTGTCTTAAAACTTATTTTGAGAACCATTAAATACAGATACAAATCAGAAAATTACCACTATGTAAATGACGATCTTTAAATTCTTCTAAAGGCACAAAAGCTGTTTTGTCTCTTATACCATCACATCCGCTTTTTTCTTTATGGGCTTTTACACAATTCAAAGAACAAGACAAAGTTAAACACTTTGGGCAACGATATTTCGAAGGTTCATTACACGTTGAACACAAGCTGTAAATATAATTTTATAATTTATTAAAAAATACTAATTGAATAATTTTAAAAGCTAAATAAAAATTTCACACTAATGAGGATTGAACAAGAAAAAAATATGTTTAATTTTGCATACAGCAATCAACATAATGCCACAATATATGATATACCTATTTTGGTGACAAGGATAAAAGTTGTATTACTCATTATAACTCAAAAGGAATTAAATTATGCTAATATAATTTTTAATATTACATTATTTCCTAAAAATACTAAAAAAAATTAATTCTTAAAATCACATTTCAATTTTACCACTGCCATCTTTTACAGGTATCGCATTTCTTATAAAATATACTCAATTTCAAACTTTTTTATATTTATACTGAAATAGATTTATTACATTCAGAAAAAATTTATAAAACTAAAGTTTTATTTAATCCAAAATTATATTGTTTGCAATAGAAAAAGATTCACATTAATGTTTTTTTTAAAATTGATTAAACTTTAATTAGTTTAGATTTCTTATAAATAGTTATATATAATTTTGCATGTAAATAAATACAGCGATATACCCTCAAACAAAAAGATTACACCTAGATGGAATTCACTGACATGATTGAAATATGAAGGAAAGGTAAATCTGCTTTGAAGATACAAATGATCAATTTTTTAGTTTGTAACTAACACATCTTAAGTCTTCAAAAATGCTGCCAATGAAATTATTGCAAAACAAATTTCTTTAATATGTCAAGTCTGTTGTTGTTGTAGTTAATGATTCTCCAAGGTCTGTGACAAGATTAATAAGTCTGTTGATTCAGGTGAAATCAAGCCCAAGAAGTGGAGAAGTATTAAGATCCTCTCGAGAAAAGCCAAGACAGTCCAGAGAATATGCTCAGGTGAAGACTGTTGAACATTACATTTTTGTTACACATTTTAAAGGTTTTAGTGTTTCCACAAAACTTTAGACTATTTATATGTCCATTAGCAAAATGTGTAATGGCAGTGGAGGAGCTTCTACCACAGGAGAGGGAAAAAGAAAAACCAGGCATTATACTATGGTACCAGTGATGAGTAGGAGGCTTCATCCATTCCTTAATGAAATCTAATTTTTTAAGTGCAAAGAATTCTTGAGAAGTTGATGGAGTAGATGGTGTTTGTTGTTTGCAGCCCTCCTTCACAAGTTTGTCCGCAAGGTCATTCCTGTGAATGTTAATGTGCAATGGAATCCAATGAGCATGGATTTTGTGATTCTTCGAAATATGCTTTAACTTAGTCGATGGAAAGACTACTTTTCTTTCCAATATGATACAAGTTGCTCAAATATTGCATGGAGCTTCGACTGTCTGTAAAATCCAGAGGTGGTCGAAGTCTCTCAGATTTAACAAGCTCAAATCCTTCATTGATGGCTATTAATTCACTTCTGAAGACAGAACACGAGTCAAGGTTATGTCGGCTAAGAGTAAGATATTTGCTAGGGGTTTTAATGTAAATGCTGCTTCCTGTAAGGTCTTTGATTTTGCTTCCATCAGTGTAAAGTTTAATGGCATTGGTAGGAATATTGTTGATAACTTTTAAAGTCAGTTGCTTGAGGTGTTCCATAACAAGATTATTTTTACATATGATAGAAGAGAAATTGTAGTGGAAATGGATTCCAGGGAGTCCTTCAGCTAGATTTAGGCTGCTTTTAATTAAGTGACACTCAACATCTTTACTAAGAAAACCCAGAGACTATTTCACTGAAGAGGCTGTTTTTCTAAAGCCTTAGTTGGTTATTTGTTTCCAGTTGTCTAGATAAGTTGAAGTTTTGTTGAAGTGATCGTAACTGGTTAGCTTGTTATAGTATTTAACAGGGTCAATATTTCTTCTTATTTACAGCGGTTGTAGGTCAGCTTCAAAAAGTACTATTGTTGATGGACAACTGCGCCTTAGTCCTGTAATGATACGAGCAACACTCAGTTGAACTTGTTCTAATTTCTTGAGATTGGTGTCAGATGCATTGCAATATACTGGGAGACTATATTTGAGAATTGGCTGTATGAAAGCTAAGTAGGTGGTTTTGAGAGTAATTGTATCTGCTTCCCAGTCTTTACCAGCAATGTATTTCAGAATATTTAACCGTTTTCGGCACTTTAAAATGATATGTTCTATATGTTTGTTGCTGTTGAATTCTGGATTGATAACATGTGCTAGATATTTCTTGTAGGTAAGTTGTTGGCCGTCTAATATCAGCTTAGGCTGGTAATTATATTGATGCTTGTTTGTGGTGAAAAAGGTAGCAATAGACTTAGTAGGATTAAAAGTTAATTTTAGCTTTGAAGCAAAATTTGACAAAGTAAGCAGAGTCATTTACATTCAGAAAAAATTTCTAAATCCAAAGTTTTATTTAATCCAAAATTATATTACATACAATAGAAAAAGATTCACATTAATGTATTACGATTTATGTCAAGTATCATTAACACCGATAAGAAGTGGATTCTTTTATTTACTAATAACAGAAACTAGAAATAGTTAATGGTCTTACTTATATTTATTGTATATTGATAATTAAGGAATTGAGAGAATAAATACATTTCCTCTTTTTTTAATACAAAATTAATTATCTTGTTATGATAAAATAGTTATACCAACAAACTATTTACAATTATCTGTTGTAAAATTATACTGAGCTTTTGTTTTCAGAATTACAGCATACATATTTTAGTTTTTTTTTTATCTATCTAAGGATGTTCAAGCCAAATTTTTAAGTACCAGTAGTTTAAAGAACTTTAAATCCGTTTTGGTCTTAACTTTGGTTAAATTTATACTTACTACTACTTAAAAAAGCAAAAAATAAATAAATAATCTAAGAGCAAAAAAAATTAGACAGTTGATTATGGTATAATACATGTAAAATCTTACAATTAAGAATGTTTAATTTTTATATTCAGAAAATGAGAGCAAAATTTGTTTTACTCTTATTTTTTATTATTATTTGTTTTACATAGTTTCTCTTATTTCAGGTAACAAATGTAAAAAGAACATGCATAGAGTATTTTTTTGTTCACTGTATTTTTCATAGCATTTCTCATCTGCAATGATTATTTGTATTTTTTATCATCATTTGATCTTTGTTTATTATTCTATAACCATTCAATTGAAAATAAAATAAAAAATTAACACACTAAAATCTAAAATTGTTTAAAAAAACTGAAAGGCTCCAATCTCAAATGAATATTTTAAGAGCAAATAGTAATTCAAAGAATATTATGAATAAAATACACAAAGAACATTTTTATTAGTTTAAGAGCAAAATAATCAAGCATACAAATGATTAAGTAAATATTCTCTCCCCTATCACACTGTTTTTTTTTTTTTTAATTCTTTAGAAGGTGCAATACCTTAGAGAACATGGTTGCTAACTCATGATCAGGACTCAGTGTTGTTTCTGATGCACATTAAGTCTATCAAGGCTTTAAGTCCTAACACCAGCATGGTGTGGAAGTTTAGTAGATTGCCAACTCGGATGTCATCATCACTTGACTATATTTGAAAATTACAAGATATGACACTAATAACCCTCATGAAACTTCAAAAAGCCACATTAATAAAGTAATCAATCTCTAGAGCTCTATTATCTTCCAAAATGTATTAAATTAATTCTATTGGTCAGAGTGAGCACTCATTGAATGTAAATTATTATTATTTTAAACTTTGTCTTATAGGGAAATTGCCTGAACAATAGCAATTAATAAAAATATTCAGCATGAGATCACTAGAATAAAAAGATAACTTACTTATGATACAATGACTTTTCTTGTGATTGACTTCCTTCTGCTTCAGCAGTTGCCATTTTACTAGAGAAAATTTTACTAACTCCTGGTCAAATACTTGAAATATCTAAATAACAACATAAAAAAATGACAAAAAATATCAAACATAACTCAGATATGTTTTATTACATAATAAAACATGATTAATATATAGATGTTATAAAAAAAAGCATATGATAAAAATATCAAATTAAGATTTACAGTAATTTCCATAACTTTTTTAAACTATAAAAAAGTAAAAATGCTATTAGAAAATGAAAATCTCTAACACATATAACTACACATATAACCTTAGCACAAGATTTGTAAACTTAACAAATTTCAAAACTTAAAGAAAAGTAAAAAACACTCATGCAAACACAATCAAAATATCAGTCAGCATACCAGTAACAAAATGCTTTTTCACAAACAACAATTTTCTGTTTCAGAAAATATAAAACACTAAATCATTTACATACAAAATGACTATTTGTATATTAAAGAATATAGGAATCTGGAAGTGAAGTATAGCAACATGTAAACATATGCCAAATTCTGGTCTGCAATGGTTGCTAATATTGTAAATAGATAAAGGTAATAAACCCTATTATAATTTAACTTTTTATCATTGCAATGAATTTGTCATATCAGATAATACTGCTAATGTTCAAGTTGGTAAAAACTCAGAAAAGCAGTCACCAACTCATGGCCTTCATAATGGATAAATGCCAAATACATTGTAATAAAAAGTCATAACAGAAATAAGTACCTGGTAATTAAGCTACATTACTAATCATGGAAAATTAAAATAACTTAGATCAGAATTTATTAACTAGTTCACCTTAATACCAAATTTTCGAAATTAAAAAACAATTTTAAATCATAAAATTAATTAGAGCTTAAAAAAGTATCGATGTTTTGTTGAATTTTATCACGTAATACAGAATTTACTTGAAAAGTATTATGTTGGAGGAAATGAAATGTCAACAAAAAATAATTAGTATCTTCAGACAATCAGAACTGAAAAATGTAGCATCCAAAATGATTAACAATACCAATTAAATCAACTTGTTTTTTTACTAAATCCACAAATTTAGTTCTTGGTAAATAATAGGTAATTAATCATAATTGAAAAATTCTGTACATTACACTGTGTATACAGTAAAATAAACTAACAGTAACCATCTTGAAAACTATTTCCTATTGAGGATATTAAAACATTTCGTTCTTTCTTTATTTTTTGTAATTTAAGTAACGTTCAAGGTGGCAAAATTCTTAATAAACAGCCTTGTCGACAAATATAATCCAACCTATTAATACAAAAGACGGATGAAAATAATTGTTTTTAATCAAACTGAATTTAAAAATGCTAAGCAAAAAATCAGACAAATTAATTTGATACTTAAGCTTTATATTCAAATCACGTAGATGTTTTCATTGGAAAGTGTATATCAAAATACAAAATGATACATTTGTTTAGAAATGATCCTCCAGTAGTGTATTAAAAGATTGTCGCTTTCTCTGAGTAATTGAAAAAAAATGCTTTGCACAACATATAAAAAAATTATTTTTTGCAAAATATTTTAACTATGTGATATGCTTTTCAACTAACTTTATTTTAAATAAGCAAAGAAGATGAGAAATGACACTCTTTTACGGTTTGATAGAATATGGTACTCTCAAGATTTGATAGTAAATATTGCACATGGTTGTTAAGTTTGGATATATATTACTTCAGTTCAGTTCGATGAGAGAGAGAAGAGACCTCAATATAAAAAAATTTGAACAAATCGAAACAAAATGAAGAAACGAAAATTTTCTAAAATACACTGGCCTTCAAAAGTTAAGGAACAACCTGTTTTTTGCACCTTATTTGCATATGAATGAATGTAGAAACACCAAATTTGGATGACATGAACACAAAACAGTTATGTATTGACTTCAGGATAAAAGTTTACATAACAAAAATTCAAAAATGATTTACAACAAAAAAAAGGCAATCTCGCTGGAAATGTCCATTCTTAGAAAACATAATAATCACAGTTTTATGTGGTAAAATGTTTTAGAAACAAAACCAAAATAAGTTTTAATAAGGGATATGTGCCCACCCCTAACTTGAACGCATTAGCGGCATCGAATGTCCATGCTGTCAATTAAGTTGTCGGTTAACGAAATGAGAGAGAGAGAAAAGCGAAGACCAAACACGGAGTTAGCTTTGTTCCAGCTCTCCTAAAGACCTTGGAGGAGGACTTAAAGCAGCAACCTGTCTACCAAGATAGTCCCAAAGATGCTGTATCGGATTTAAGTCTGGAGATCAAGCTGGCCATTCCATTCACTCCAAACCAAGAACCTCAAGATAATCCTCAACAATTACAGCTCGGGGAGGTCGTGCATTATCATCCATCAGAACGAAGCCATTGCCAATTGTACCGGCATACGGGTGGACATATGGATCAAGGATCTCATCCCGATATCTCACACCAGTCAGAGTTCCTCCCTGGAATACATGCAGATCAGTGTGACTATCAAGTGAGATCCTTGCCTAAACCATTATTCCACCACCTTGGTAACTGTGTCTTTCAACAGTGTTGGATTGATGATATCTGGTGCGTCGTTCCCTCCGGATGAGCAGATGTCCTGAATCGCTCTCCAGTGTGAATCTGGACTCGTCTGTAAAGAGTATAGAAGCCCATCGCTGTCTGATCCAGGAAACGTGTTCTCTTGCCCAAGATAAGTGGGCCCTTCTCTTTCGTCTGTTAAGGGGTATAAACACAACTGGTCGCCTTGCATAGAGACCTGAATTGTGAAGACGCCTTCGCTCCGTACTGGCGGATATTCTTCTCCCTGATGCTACAGAGTGGTCTGCAACAAGTTGCAGCACAGAAATCCTTCTTCTCCTTCGGACCGAAAGAGCGATTAAACGGTCTCCTGCAGGTGTTGTATCTCGTGGTCGGCCTGGAACATGTATTCTGGACACAGATGCTTCGGTTTTATATTGCTTCCAGAGACGGTAGACCACACTACGAGGCACATTAAGACGCTTAACAGCATCAGCCTGAGACAACCCCATTTCCATCAATCCGACCACCCTCCACCTTAACGAATCGGGCAAACGGCTTCTCTCAGACATTGCGAAACCCTAGTGCCTATTGTCAACAAATTTGCTAACAAAAGTTGTAAATTAACAAAAGTTACACGCGTAATTACTTATATGCATATTTTTCTCTCACTCATATATATCTGTTCTTTCATATTAAAGAAATTGTTTTTGCATAAATTTGTATAAAGTTCGTTTGTATCATTTATATAAACTATAAATTTTATTGTTACTGTCATTTGTTTTTGCGGTTGTGATACCGCCCCCCTTTGGTGACCGTATCTTTGATTGTCAGCGTGAGCTAGAGGTGTAGGATTTGTAAAAGGAATAGACATTTTAAATTCTTAATATGACTTTATTAAGAATAGAACTTAAATGTCTAGCAATTTAGATGAATTTAAAGGAGTGAGAATCTATAATGAACAACACACACAATGATAGTTAAACCGAATCGCGTAATTTAGACCACTTTCTCTAAATAATTATATTATCCGTCTACTCTCATTTCTAATATTACAAGTCCTAATATCAAATAATCAGTCCTACCTTAATCCAAGCTTAACTTCAATCTTTATATGGAAACGTCTGGGTGCGCGTGCAATGGTATGCACCTTGTAGTTGGGTTTCCAGGTAACTTTACGATTGGCTGTCAATTCACGCTTGTATCTCCTCCAAACATAACATTCCCCAAATTGCCCTTTCGCTTACTGAAACTTCTGTTCTTTTAAAAGCTATCTTATTTGCATTTCTTGTTCACATTTCGCTTCTTGGGTTTTGGTTGGAAAAGAGTTGCCATTAATCTTAGCCACCAAAGAACCCAGAGGTTATGTTAAAGAAAAGACGTGTGAGCCCGTCACACGGTGAGCTTCGAAAAACATGTTGTTCCTTAACTTTTGGAGGCCAGTGTAATTTGCTTCAGGGGACTTGTGTGACAGAGCGACTAAACTTTTTATTTATTTATTTATTTTATTGTTAGGCAACAAAGATCGTTTAAAGTTTTTTATTTTAGTAAAAACGGATTCATATTAAATTATCTAGTAGAAAAAAAGAAATTCATTTTCTGGTACAGACTTGTAACATCAATTGCTTTAAATTACTGCATAACCTTGTGGAACAAGAACTATTAAAAAAAATTAGCATCTCCATAATCACATTTTCGAATTTCAGAGACAATAATTTCTCTTGAAAATCGAAAATGGATTTAAGGTGACTGCCTTCCTTCGGACCCATTTTTTTTTATAAAAACAAATTTTTGAAACAAATTGAGTGTTTTTAGGAAGAAAAAAATTGTGTGAATACCATAAAATTTCTTAAATAAATATTGTACTTTTAGAAAAATTGGTTGTTTTCAAGGAAATTTTACCAAATTTTTACTAAAACGCGTAACACTGTATAAAAATTTCTTATACAATTATCATAATATTCTTTATACATAATATACATATTACGATGCTCTTCTAAATGAACCAAAATCTAAGAGAAATATTAAAATACAAAAAAATTACAGACAATTGTACATAACAGTATGAAAATTTCGATATTTTTAAAGTTTTTTCTTTATAAAAACTACCCTAAATGAAAAAAAATATTTAACCTACAACAACATTTATGGTCTTTTTTTATGAAAATCAGTATAATAAACATTCCCACAAAATTTCAAAACGTTATCTGGTTTGGTTCTTGAGATACCATGTATCTGGTAAAGAGTCTCTTTCGAAAACATAATTTTGAGAAAAACGCATTTAAAGTTTTATCTTAACACCCTTTTGCATAGAGTGATGTTTTTCAAAATCACTATAACTTTATTTCTTTTTTGCGTAAAGGCAAAAGAAAAACTATTTTGGAAAGAACATTGTTCAAACTAAGATTTTGAAATAAAAAAAAACCTTATGTAGACGAAAAACGAAATTTTCAAAGTAGGCAGTCACCTTAAGTTATTAAAGTTAAATTGATGACAAGAAAAAACTAGTTACAGCTTGCACTCAGAGAGGTGGGAAGATGGAAGTCCATAACATAATGAAAGAAAAAACCTTTAAAAGGAAATGGTCGATATGAAAGACAGAGATACTCTCAGAGTTTTTATTAGGTCACTAAAAATTAAGCCTAACAGAAAACTTCAAAAGAGAAACCATTTAAACTGAATTTGCAAGAAACAAATTCCATGGGATGAAAAACCCTCTCCTCTACCACATTCGATAATTCAAACTATTTAAGATCTGTTTCAACAATAATATTAATTGGAGTTCAGAGGTAAAATATTTAGGAATCGTCCTGGATTTCAAACAAACATTAAGGAAATATAAAATACATTACACATAAATGTTGGATTAAAATTTAAAGACTGAATTCCATTACTATGACTTTTCTCTGTCATTCCTTTCTTAATAAAATTATGTTATTTAAACAAGTAATCAGACCAGTGGCGTAGCGAGGGGGCCATGGGCCTGGACGGCATACTAAAAGAGCGGTGGCAAGCACCGCGATATTTAAATTCAAAAAATATTTCAAACTCCAAATCGCGCCCGCGCTGACACAAACCAAGCGGAACCGTGCGGATGCGACAGGCTGGAGAGGGGTGAAGTCATAGAAGCCAAAAGTCATAAAATTTTTACGACTTTGGTGTTTCGTACAGTTATATACTCCAGAGGCGGCTCTATTGCCGGACAAACCGGAGCCATGTTCGGGGCAGCAATTGGACCGAATTTAAATATATATATATTTTTTTTTGCTACGAAAAAATTTGGATGAAATTATTTTCTAAAATATTATTATTTACACTTTGAGAACGTGGAACATTATTTTGTATTGGACTGAATTGAAAAGTCAACCATTGCTAGTAAAATTTGCAACGATATTTTATCTCTTAAAAAATTTAAATTGTATTACGTGGAGATTTGACTTTGCAAGTGTATAGGCACCCGACCTCGGAATACAAGTATATATGCTTATCTTAAGATTTTCACTGTATGATGTAACCCTTTAAGATCCAACACGCACAATCGTGTGGGTTAGATATTCTTTTACGTTTTTGCTTCTGGAATTGTCGTATGTAAGAAAATCGTGAATCTAACGATTGAGCCGGTTTGTAGAAAGTGTCAAGTGTTACTTTTTATCAACAGACGATGGTTGTGGTCCATGTTTTACTTTCAGCTGGCAAATCCAGCTTTGTTTTCAAATACAACAAAAACACTTCTTCTTTTTATCTGTCATAAAAAGGTAATCATCAATATATTTCTAATTGCTTAAATACAAATTTTTGTATTAATGTTTAAATAATCATAAAATAGAAAAATATTAATTATACTCTATTAATGTAGCTTATAGGACTCTGGATTTCATTACCCGCACGATCGTGCGGGTTGGGCGTTACTTGAGTCATTGCATATGTAAAGGTAAATACTTACTAAGCGAATTTTCTTATCTGTTTCAATAATTTTGATGAATGTCTACATAAAAATGAAATATAGTTATAGAATTAATACTAAATTTTCTTGAGGGTCTCGCAATGGATGAGAACCTTTTTTTTTCTTTCTCTCTCTCTTTTTTGTAATTTATTTTCTTTTTCATACACTTGTTGAGGAGTACGGCATTTTTAACCTCTGCACAGATATCTGCATCCATATCTCTTCCCCCCCCCCCCCCAAAAAATCTGGATTGATGGGCTTTCTGGCCGGAGTTAGTATGGTGTGGTTTAAATATATATATAGTTTTAAATAATGAAATTTTCTGATACATTTTACTGTTTTTCATGGAATACTGTGTTAACTTTTAACGAAAAACTTTTTCAGGTGTCTAAAAGGAGAAAAATTCTCACAGAAGAATTTTTTCAATTGATGAATAAATCAAATTGAACTTAGAGCAGAACTTAGTGATCTCTCGGATGAGGACAATGCTGCGAACAAAATATATGAATCGCGTATACTGGAAGGAGAATTAAGTTCAGATGAGAGCGATGAAGAAACACATGGGAATATTTGAAATAAAAAGACGATTTTGGATCATTTTTTACCATAAAAGTATCGAACACATTCATTACATTGATTTAGCGGTTGCAAATTCTTGATTTCTGTGCAAACCAGATGCGATATTAAATAAAATTAAATTCCTCTAAAAAAATCAAAATGGGTCACTTAAAATTTAAGTTAGAGATAGTTGAAGCGTTATCAGCCTCTCCACCTACTAGCAAAAGTATTTTAGCTGATGATGAAGATAGTAGTATTGTAATTCCACTCGAAAAGATTGAAGCGTTATAATTCACCTGCTATACATCTCATGGCTTTTATCCTGGCCATTCCAGGATAAAAGTCTTGACATGTATAGCCATTTTTGATATATTGATGACATTTTAAGGCCTCGCAAGTGCAAATTTGAAAACTACGAAAGCAGTTCGAAAACATGTTGTGAAAAATGGAGTAGTTATATTTATACTTGTCAAAAACAAAACAAAAGATATTTACAGTAAATAAATAATGAATTAATAAGAGTTAATTATACATCAATAATGTCCTTATTTGTAACAATTTTAGTTGAATTAGGATTGTTTCTTCTATCAACTTAGAGCTAAAAATGTATGACTCGTAAAATTTCACAGGTGACCTGTTTCACAGATAACACCCAACCCGTACGATCGTGCAGATACCGTCTACGTTCCAGGAGGGGAACGGGAAATTTTTTTATTATTTTTCCCAATGTAATTGTGGTCCATATAGTGTTAATAACCAGAAGAATTTAATATTTGAAGATAAAAGTAATTCGGGTTCTAAAGGGTTATACCAGTAACATCGAGCAAATGACATTTTTGGCAAGATATGTGATGAATGGAAACTAGGAATTTAGAGTAGAGGAATCTTTTATAGATTTCATTGAAACGAAAAACAAAACAGCGGAAGTTATAAGCGACATGATAGTAAGTAAACTTAAGGCTGATGGGCTCGACGTTATGAACTGTAGAGGGCAAGCTTACGATAATGCTGCCACACAGGTGTGCAACAGAGAATAAAAGATATCAATCCTAATGCTTAATTTGATCCTTTCTCAAACCATTTGCTAAACCTAGTTTGCGTACATGCACCTTCAGCGGAGATAAATTCGGTGACTTTATTTGGTGCGCTAGAGCGCTGCTACTCTTTTTTTTCTACGTCGATACACCAATGAGAAGTTCTTGAATCCACAGGAAAATGTTTGAAGAGGATTCAGGACACACATTGGAGCACTAGAGGTGATGCTGTAAATTATATTAGACACCATTACAAAGCAACTTTAACTGCATTGGAAAAACTGACGGAAACGAGCGAAATCATTAATACACGCACAGATGCAGGAAGTTTATTAGTCGCTATGCAGCCTCACATTCGTTTTTATGTTACTCAGACTTCTGACAACCGGTACTGTGAGAAGTCAATGATGCTCAAAATTATTTGCAAACAGAGGGACTAAGTATCCATCAATGTGCTAAAAAAATACGTGCTTTATAGACCGCATTAGAAGCAAAACGAGAGGAATTCGTGGATGACGCTTTAATATATGCTAAAAGTTTATGTGAAGTGTTTGAAATTTCTTTTGAATCCCCAAGACGAATCTGGTGGAAGCATATATTTGGCGACGGAAGTAAAGATGTTCAGTTATTATACTAATGACTTGAGGCGCGAACAATGTTTTCTCCAATAGACAGAGTAACTGCTGAAATTCGAGAAAGATTCCAACAGTTGCAGAATCTAGCGCAAAAATATGCTTTTTTAAGGCCTGAAGTGATATTGAGCATGTATGAGCTTAACTTAGATCTCAAGCTCTTTAAGACATTAATAAAAAGGAATTCTATCTTGAGCGCGTACGTCTGCAAGTTAACGTAGATGCAACAGACCCAGGATGTAAAAAACTCATTAGGTCCGGCTCTCAGGGTTTATTAAAATATATTATTGAGTCCAAACTTGAAGATAGCTTGCCAAACATTATTACGTCAGTAATGCCAGTTGCGAGAGAAGCTTTTCTAAGCTAAATTTTTGATTAATTTATCTCACATCGACTGTATCCACGTTAAGGCTAACAAATTTAGCTATTCTGGCAATTGAACATGACATACATATTGATATTGACAATTGTATTAGATATTTTTTTATGAAAACAGCCCGAAAAGTGCATTTTTAATCAATAGAAAAAAAAATTTAAGCTGTATTTTTTTTTATCTTTTACTAGTTTTCTTGATTAATAATTAAAATAGAGGGGTGGCAAAATTTCCGGTTGGCTCCAGGCGGCGAAAGTTCATACTACGTCACTGAATCAGACCCATAATCTTGTACGCATCGTACATTTGGGCTTATGCAGCAAAAACGTATGTTCATGAAATTCAAACACTAAAAAAATTTTTTTTACGAATAAAAACCAACGCTCAATGGCTCATCAGAGTCTTTGTTTCGTGTAAAGATCTCAAAATATCACTTTATCAAAAAAAAAAAAAAAAAAACCATTTCAATTACCTATTGGTTTCTGAAGGAAAAAAGCTTTTGAATTTTCTTTTCCTTAAGACATGAATGGCGAACCATTGGCACGCGTGCCAATGATGGCACGTGGCACAATATTTTGGACACGCCACCGATCAAAATGGTTTGTATTTTAGTTATTATTACAAGGAACCCCAAATTTGAAAAATTATTTCAAAGATTAAGATGTACCTGAGAAACTAGACACAGAAATAGTTATTGAAGAACTTATTTCCCTAAATTTTCAGCGAAATTTTCTCGGTTCAAAGAATTATCAAAAACTTTCAAATTTATTATGTACCCTGATGAGACATCATTTCATAAACGGAACTTGCCCCAATTTGATTGGTTGGAAATTGAAGAAGTTTTGAAATGCAACTTAGTGATTTCTAGTCTAGTTCAATAGGGATTCAAAAAAGTATTGAAAGAAGGAAAAAGTGGAATTAATTGAAACAGAAAGATTAACAAGCAATGTAAGTAAAAACATTAAACTCGATTGCAGATACATTTAACTGTTTGAAGAAGCAGTCTCACGCTATTTTAACCATATTTTCATCGACCTATGCCTATGAGTCCTTATTTTCAGAGATGAATAACATTAAAGACTCGTTTAGAAACCGTTTGGCAGATGACTCCAATTCAGCATGCATTCTGCTAAAAGTATAACACCTTACAATCCTAATATAAGTTATTTGTCATCTACATATATATATACTGCAACAACGGAAGTCGCACTAATGTTACCTAAATTTAATTACATGAATAACTCAAACATTTACTATTACAAAGTGCAAAATGAATTTTCTTTATAGTAAATAAAGAGTTTTGTGTTGTTAGTATTTGCTTTATTATTTTCCCAATAATCACAAGTCAAAACTATTTGACGGCACGTCTATACCTTATTAAGCATTTCTTTAGAAAAAATGGCACGTTGATCCATAAAGGTTCGCCACCCTTGCCTTAAGAGTTTGTAGCTATAGTTAAAATGTGAGCTGCTAAGTATATGAAAAGAAATAACAGACTTTGGTTCTCTGTTTATCATTTCGAATTTTGTAAATTGACTAATTCTATTCCCTCTTTCTTTTTCTCTGAATATTTGGAAGAGGCTTAAGTAATCATTTAAATTTTCTTGCAACGGATTTCAATTATGAAAATTCGATACTAAAACCAATTATATGATAGGTACTGAAAATTCTAAATACTTTTGAATATCTAAAAGCTGTAACAAGGATATAAAAAGACTGTCGACGGAAAATATAAAAAATTATTTTATTCACCTTTTTAAATACCAAGGTCTATATAACTTCGGTATCTGAAAACTTTGATATTCATACCATTTCTACTCTCAGAAATAAAAAAAATTTCCAGAAATATGTGATGATATCTTTAATTTGCAATTTAGTACTGAGATATCAGGAATGTAAGATTTTGTAAATACTGGAAAAATACCACAATGAGATTTCTCCAGAACTATAATAATTATCCTCTCTTCACATAAGAATCATCTTCAGATGACCTCGCTGGAAATCAGAAGAAAGGTTACGGGATGGGGTTACGAGAAGATGTATTTTCTTTCTGCGATACAGCAGAAAGACTTGGCCGGATTGTATCCACAATGCATGATTGTTGGGAGCAGTGATCACAAAGGATAGTACTGCCTTAAGACCGGGTTTCGGGTGGCCATATGGCTCTACTAACAGGGAAGTTCGCCGTATTCGGCGTACGACTGGCGCACCGTATTGCGTCTGTGGCAGATACTCGAGCGGCAGTTGGTACCACAGTGACCTGTTACAAATTGTTTACTTCAAGAACAGCTCCGAGACAGGCACTCAGAAGCGTGTATTCCACTGACTCCAAGCCATTGCTATTTGCGACGCCAGTGGTGTCAAGCCAGAGCTCATTGGAGGACGGAGAGAAGATTTATTGTGTTTTCTGATGAAAGTAGGTTCTATCTTGGTGTCTGATTGATTGATTGAATATTAACGTCGCACTGTTCAGCTACACGAGGGCTTTTGTCGACGGACCACATAATTTTGAACCATGGTCAAGTGACGTGGACGACACCTGAGCTGGCACCCCCCTCTCCTAACTACCACACCACACCAACGGGAGGACGTTTCAGCTCTCGACAGATTTAAGGTGCATCGCTCCCTACACGGCGGGTCTTTAGTGGTGCTGGACTCGAACTCGTAACAAGGCAAGCCACGATCCCCGATACCTATACCACTCAGCTACCGCGGCCACACTCTATCTTGGTGTCAGTGATGGCCGTGTGTTGGTCAGAAGGATGCCAGGGAAACACAAGCAACCAAACTGTCTGCAGCCTTGACACACTGGACCTACACCTGACGTCATGATCTGGGGAGCAATTTCCTATCACATCAGAAGCACTCGTGTTTATCCCAAAAACACTGACAGCGAATTTGTACGTCAATCTGATAATTCAACCTATAGTACTGTCATTCATGAATAGCATTCAAGGGGAAGTTTTCCCGACAGGATAAAGCTCACCCTCACACCGCTGTTGTAACGCAACGTGCTCTACAGAATGCTGACATGTTATCTTGGCCTACGAGATCATCAAATCTGTCCCAATTGGGAACGTATGGGATATCATTAAACGACAACTCCAGAATCATCCACAGTCTGCACGGACCATCCCAGTATTGACACAAAAATTGCAAAAGGCATGGAACTCTATAGCACAAATTGACATTCGGCACCTGTATGATACAATGCATGTACGCTTGGATTCAAAATTCTGAGGGTTGCACCGGGGCTATTAATATAATAGCATTTCCCCACTTGAAATGCATTTTCTAGAGCTTAAATTAATGTGTTATCTTGAAAATTCAGTCAATTAAACAAACCATAAACAAGTTATTTAAAGCTAAATATTGATCGCGATTCAAAACTGCACATTCATTAACACCACCCATATATTGCTTCAAAGCGCAATGTTAAGCCAATCAAAGAGATACTTGCGAAAAATTAAATGTTTTATTGTGCTCTCTGCTTTTACCTACTTTTGTTGCTTTGACTGCATCTAAAAGGAAATCTCTCATTGTAACAAATTGGAATTTAGAATTTTTCAGTCAAAGCGAAAAGTAAATTACGTAGCTATTTATATGGAGCAGTTTGCTCTGCGGCTAAGAGGTGGCTTGCTCGCTTCTTAAGACTAAAGTCGCAGGTTCGAACCCGGCTGGAGTATATTTTCTGGATGCGAAAATCGCAACCACGAACGCTACGTGATTATGGGGCATTCAAAAGATCCCTTGAAAATTTGGATCTGGTAATCACTACAATATATAGTATCATACGAGAGCTTTAATTAAACTCAAGCATCAAAATTTGATAGAGAGAACCATCACTGAAATGGCCTTTACACTTTGGGGATTTGCAGTGTCTGCAGAGGTTTGTGTGCAAAATGCAGTCCCATTTAAAAAGATATGGATGTCGTTACTTCAAAGACGAAGTATTCGAGATGTGGGACAATATCGTACTCATTAAATTGTCGGAAATTTAGGTTTCAAAAATGTTTTATTATCTAGACAATTTGGATGTGTATCAAATAGACACAGACAGTTATACAGTGACGTTTTTGAATAAAATAACCAAGTTTCACAAATTGTGCATATAGTGTGCTACGTCAAATATTTTTTAATCTTCACAAGTCCTTGAAACTATTTGTAATAAATTTAAAGTTAAGAACGCTTTTAAAAAATGGACACAGAAAAAAAATTCATTTCAAAACTAAAGCGAGTGAAATCATTTAAGGCAGTCTTAGCTTAACCTTTTATCTACCCGACTGCACTTAATAGTACAACTCACTTTAAAATTCCATAGAATAACTTTTTTTACGAATACTCTGACTATACTTAGCAGAAATATTCTTTTGAATCCACTCTTCCAAGATATATGGCAGCACAAGTTGTATGATGAGTATTTTACCAATGAAGGCGAATAGTTTTAAAGCAGAAATGGCGTTTTCAGCGGATTGCCATTTTGGTTCCGGAAAAAAAAAATAGTTTCTCAAAGGTAAGTCTTATTTTTTGTATATTAATGAAGACCATAGAAAACGATTTGACTATTTTAAGAGGACACAGTACAATTCAATTGACAAAAATCGTTAAAAAAAAAAAAAATTAATTTTTTTTTAGCCTAAATTATTTTCCATAAATTATTCCTATCCATTTCTCTTTAACCTCACAAAATTTGAAAACTAAACAAAAAACGCAGAATTATTATAGTTTTTATGTTGGTTTTTATTCACATTCCTATGGCAAATCAAAACTTTAAATGGACTTCTCAGAAAGATAAAACTATTTTGTCTTCATTTAAAATGCTAAGGCTTTTTTTCTATTGTGCCTAATGCTTTGAATTTTTTTTACCTATTGCTAATAGTATAAGTAAAAAGTTGGTATGCATTTTTGAATCAAAGCAATACTTTTTTTAAAAATAACTGAACTCTGAATTTATACTTTAAGGAATTTTCAATAAGCATTCATAAAAAGTATTGTATGAATAACAATAGTGTTATCGCAAAACCCATGCCAACTTTTGTTATACGTGGTTTGATGCACTTGTAAAGCAAATTTCATGCGTGTATGTAAAGTTTTGTAGGAGGAGTAGCATTTTAAAATCACTTCACAAATTTTACGTTTTTTTTTCTTAAAAAATTAAATTCTTAGCTTTTATGAAATTTTGAGTATAATATCCGTTTTACATAGTATAAACACATAGGAAGCAACCAAAAAACTTTGAAAATCCTTAAATTAATAATTTAGTGTAAATCGTACCAGTGCACAATTTTACAGATGAATCTTAAATGAGCTCCAAGTAAATTTTCCAAAGTTGAGTATTTTGTTTATGTACATCCCTTAATTTCCAATGTAGCGATTCAAAAAATATTGCATGAATTTAGTTCAGGCTCTCGTATATTTGACGAAGACAGCTTTAAAGTAACTAAGAAAGCGTAAGCGAGTAGTAATAAGTATATTGCAGGTAAATCAAAAGTTACATTGTGTGAATTTAGTAATGTAGTAAACTATTAAGAATGGCGCTCTTGTATTAACATCGCTATTTTAATGTTAATTAGATGCTCGCTTTGACCCAAGGTTTCCAAGACTTTATCCCCAGTTTTTACACACGCACCTAAGAGCTTAGAGATTAATTACGTTCAAAGGTAAAGATATCGTTGAAAGAATATTTTTAAACACACATCTGTGGATCAGTTTAAAGTTTTGTACTAATAGTTTTGATTAAAATTATATTAGTCAATTATTAAAACAGTTTCAGAATGAAATGACTTTTGAATAGTGTTAAAATGTATAGCTTGAAAATTCAAATAAAATCATTGAATTTCCATTCGTACGAGAGATTTTTTGGAGCCGTGTTAAAATTTCACACATTAAATTTAAAATTATAAATATTGAAATTGTTCATGTTTACTGCTTAAATTTTGCTAAAATTTATAAATCTTGTTTATAATAGTTATTGAATATTTTTAATATTTGTGTATTAAGGCTTCAATGTACAGGATTAGCGATATAAATAAAATTAACATAAACACGAGTTTTACAGTTGTGCACCTATTTAAATGCAGAAGTTAGTTTAATACAAATTGACAAAAATACAACAAAACAATGTATAAAACTTTTTTAATATAAAACGAAATGCAAAGTATGAACATTTATTTTACATTGTAGGCAAATACAAGCAATTAACTTCAAATGCAACAAGAAATCTCTAGGATTGTTATGAATACTGCACAAAAATCATGTTTGATGCAGTGTGGTCCCTAAAGAGTTCCAGACTATGCCGTAACTTGCGTACCGGAGGACAAGAATAGCATAATTTGAAAGTCCCGAAGTTATTTAAAAGTGAATATTGTAAAAACATCTTCGGAATAGTTAGGAAGTGTAAAAGTTAAAAATTCTCTACTGTACTGCTGTTAAAGTAAAATTTGTACAAATAAGTTAATGACATAATAATGGACTAGCAGGAAAAACTTGTCCCGTTGTTCAAAAGTTGCCTGAACTGAAGGCTTTCCAAACATCGAGGACGAATTTTTCAAGCTTTTAAAAAAATCGCAGACTTCTGTAATTGGACCGATGAATGAATTCGAAATTGCACTTTCCAGAAAGTAAGGAATCTGTTGCATTTGAGTGGATTGCCCAACGACTATAGCCCCCTAAGCTCTGGGTAAGTTCTCAGTCTGGGAGTAACTGTACACTGACGTTAGCAATGATAAATGACGATCACCGTACAACTCGAAGTACTTAAACCCGAGCAAGACGTATCCAGCCATTGCTGCAAATTCGCACCTGATGCGTACTTTAGAGGATTGGATAAAGTGGGGTCAGGTCGAGCAATCGCTTATGTGCGAATCGGAACCGTGGTTCCATTTCGGAATACATATACAAATGAAGATTAAATACGGGGCCAACGTTCACTGATTTACACAACGGAGCAAACAAGTTCAAAAATTTAAAGGCACTGTAAATGTGATTCGTGCTAAGCCTTATGGCGAGATTTTGGACTGACACTTTGTCCACGGCGATTCAGTTTTAAGTGTCTAAGGAATATTAATCACACTCAGTATTTGCTGTCGTCCTGTGAACAACTCCATTGTAATGACCATTACAGGATGTTCCGTTTGCGTAACCATTTTCTGTATTCTTGTGGAATCCATTTTGCTTTGCAGACCCATTCGTCACTACTCCATTGACGCCATTTGGCTTTGAAACTCCGTTGGTCACTGCGCCATTGCAGTGACCATTCGATTTGTAGCCATTTGATTTTGAATCGCCATTGATGTAATTTGCAGATCCATTTAGAGAAGCCTTCGCCCTTTTTCTGCCGTAGGTGTTCTTGTAGAAATCGGCAAATAGGAACCAAAAGAGGACGGCGTGGAAACCAATCCACCACATGAAACCTCGAGGATAGTTGCATTCTCGGAAGAGTAGTTGGAAAGAATGTACGAAGATTGCAACGAATTGAACCTATATAGGAAAAAAGATAAACTTTAGTTCATTTCGACATGCTAATTATATAGCAATGTTATAAAAGTTTTAGTATATACTTAAAACAGATACTACAAGATTTAAATGTAGCAAAACAAGACTTCATGAAGATTGTTCCTTACAAAAATGTGGTTCAGTAGAGACTAATTCTTGCTTAATATTTAAATTAATTTTAGACTGAAGCCACCCATTAAAATTTACGGTGGTGGGACCAAGTTTAAAGCACTGTTTTAATTGTCTATGGCACCTCGACATTGCGCCCTAGATACCGAGCCGAAAAGAAATTCCTTCCAAGCCAATATTGGGCACTTTCACTCCCGTCATTGCTAATGTTAACTAATGGGATGATTAACGTCCCATTTTGAAGCAAGATTATTGCTATAACCAACTGACCTCGTAATTTTGAGCTACATCACCCTATTTCGAATTTTGGGATCAAAATCGTCACAAGTCCACCAAACAAAAAAATTCAATGTTAATGATTCTGTTTGTTATAGAACATCAGAATTTAAAAAAACTACATTCGATAGTCGAGAAAGGCGAAGAGTTAACATATCTGAAGTATCAAATACAAGTCTCCTTAAATTAAAACTTTGGGTAGGGTTTTCGGAATAAACTATGTTATTTTAAAATCGGTTAATTTTATGAATAATATTCATATAATTTCACATCAGTCTAATCAGCTCAACCATCTTTATGACCGAGTATTATAAAAACCCGGGAAATCTAAAATATTTCCGTGTTTCTCGAAACACAGGTAATCATTTAAGTCTAATTGTAAAAATATCGTAAAAGATGTTCAGGAAGCCAATGAGGGAAATCTGACAACTCCACTTCGATTTGCCGACTAATGTCGCAATAGAATACGTAAATATAGTCATGGTCAGATGCTGAAGACAACCCTCAAGTCACAAACATGGACTTGCTCCGATACATTCAATACTCATTAGTTGTGCTGCATTTTCACAAGTACTAGACCCTCTCTCTCTACACACAAACCCTTTACTCATTAATTAAGATTCCGTTACGCAATAGGGATACTGCGATAAGTAAAATGAAAACCATTTGTAATAATTGCAAATAGACTAGCTCATAGTTCAGGAAATTTGAGTAAATAAGTGGCATGCTGGCAAAATTATTCAACCGATTGTATAGAAGTATATTGGAAGGCATGAATTAATTGTTTAACGTTGCACTCTGAAACGCCACGAGGGGCATTGTGTGACACAACGGACCTTACAATTTTGGAACAATCAAATAATGAGGACTACACTCGAGCTGGCACCCAACTTCCACACTACGGGAACGTAAATATTTAGAGTATAGATATTTGATATCCGTCGACTCCACATATCACGTCTTAGTGACGTCAGGACCACGATTAGACAAAATCTCAATGACTAAAAAGTTCAGCATATAATACAGTTTAAAGACGAGCTCTCTTGCACATTTTTCAAAATTTGATGACATTTCGAGTTCTGTTTTACACCATTTATAGGGAAGGAGGGACATAAAAATTACTAAAGCTAAAATTTACTTTATATATAACTCTGTACAAAGATTCCTCTACAAATTAAAAATTTATAACTTTAATATTCTATTATGCCCGAGATGGCATAAGTATATAACGGAAGTAATTAAACTTTAACCCCTCCCCTATTTTAAATTAAATGGTAGGATAATTTACGGGAACTCTGTTAGAAATACTTTAATGAGATCATAAACAATACTGTTGGGAGATTAGCGATACGATTTGAAACAACGCCAGTATTTTTTTCCAACTTTTAATGCTGAAACAGTTTTAGAATACAAATAAATTAGAATACTCTCGGCATACGAATTTAGTTTATCAAACATTGTCAAATGTAATAATTATAAAACAAGTCTAGTCCAATTTTACGATTGCTTAATAGGGTTAATAGATTTACCATTTGAAATGCAGTCATGTACTTCTTCCACCACAAGAACCTGTTCATGCTAGGTCCAATAGCAGCAAGGCCGTAATAGAAATACATCACAATGTGGACTAAGCTGTTGACGAAGGCAAAGAATGTACTGTGTCCACCTATAAAAAAAATTAGTTACAAAAATCTTTGATCCTTCAATAGAAGTGAATCTAATGTATTTTATTCAGAGTAGTATATATTAATTCCAAGCCGATTTGATACAGTTTTATACATATTTAGTAAGATTAGACAGTTTAAAAAGAGCTTAATTTTAACTCTGAAAACGCTTTTAGTTAAAAACATTTAACAGCATTAAATAAATTTGAAATTCCAAACTTCTTAGACTGCACAAATTTGAATTTTGAAGAATCAAGTGTTCTAACCTGGTGTAAATTTGACTCCCCACCAAACACTCATAGGCATTATTCCATGGTGTATGACATGAAGGGTAGAAATGTGCGTAAATTTCTTCCTCAATACGAAAAATATCTGTAAAGAAAATATTTAATAAATTTAATTTCAGCTGTACTATATTTGCATAACTCATTTATACAACATTCCGATAACAAAATATCCACAATCTCCTTTTTCACATAGCACTTCTGTATTCAAACGTGTAAAGTATAACGTTAATTAAAATTTTCTATTCATGCTGGTTTTGCAACAAAATTTATTACGAGCTTTAACATTCGCGAGTTGCTGAATAGCAAATATGAATCAGTTTTAAACCAACTATTAAGAGTAACAATTTTTATAAATTGATAAGTCTAACTTATATACCGAAATCATTTGTATCACAAAGATAGGATGAAAACCAAGTAGGAATTTACTTTCAGAGGTAGATTTTTAAAACTCCTTTTACAAAAATATCAATCTTAAAATTTCAGTCGAGACAAGAGACTAATGATTGCAGAGTTAAGACATGCAAGTTTAAAGAATGAGTTTTAAATATCCACACAATAACAGTTTAAAGACCAATCGAGAAGTTATCCTAAATGTTAAGGTATTGGCGATCAGAAATTTATTAACGCCGCACTTAACACATAAATCTAACCTTGATCATGAACCGGCGACTTTAATCACTATGTTAAACATTGGCACATGGATAGAAATAGACACTTAACCCTTAACTTCGCACTGTTGCATTTCTGCAACGTACGATTCGTTTTAAATTTAACAGACTCAATATTTTTTTTAATCGCCTACAAATCACTTATCTGAGAAAAAAAGATTACTGCAACGGAATACATGTTAATTTTGTCACTAGATGGAAGTACATTTTTTCCCACAAATGACAACAATTATAAAAATCTGATGCCTCAAGAACTGTATTTTTGCTATAAAAACAATCCATTACATTTTATGCTTCCTCTCGTTTATTTACGAAATAAATTACCAGGTAAGAAACTTAAACATTTTATGATGAATAATAAAATCCTCATAAAATAAGTTTTGCAATTTACAGCACTACTGCTCAATGTTGCACTTCTGCAACAAACAAAAAAAAAATGACTGGAATTCAACTTAAAACTACTTAATTTTTTTCATATATTTCCCTTTTTATTATTACTTGAGAGCTATCGATAAAATTTTTTCATAGAAATTTAAAAAATTGCAAAGTTAAGGATGTTAAAATGTATTTCTTACACAACTGAAATTTCAAAAGGTTAGCAACTTACTGTGTCAGTGAACTCCAGGAACTTGGACAAGTAATACCACCAAGCTAGGTGGGCCATCTGCAAATACGAAACTAAATTAGCAGTTTTTATTTCTACACACTGAAACTAGGAGTTAGCTGTT
The DNA here is from genome assembly GCA_019973955.1 of Trichonephila inaurata madagascariensis. NCBI lineage: Eukaryota > Metazoa > Arthropoda > Arachnida > Araneae > Nephilidae > Trichonephila > Trichonephila inaurata. The sequence continues at coordinate 58,879 of BMAV01000516.1, read as the reverse complement.
ATAGCATTTGCAAATTTTACTACCCTACGTCGTCAATTTAAGGCTTAAGACTATTTAGGAGAATTTAAGTAATAAAGTGCATTCTTGCAACAGATTGTAATTAAGAATTAGTCTTGGTATAAAGTAATTTCTTAAGATACATATTCATTTAAGCTTTCATGTAAAACATTCGCAATGAGCAAGATATCTAGCAAAAATTGATGAGAATATAACTAAAACTTTTATAATAACCATTTTAAGTACTGTTAGCCAAGAATGTACGAAATTCGATGAAGCATAAAATTTATATATATAATCAAGATTATCTAAATACCAAATTAAATTGAGACAATGAATTGAAAATTAAATTTTGGATACTTACAGCAGTTGCATCTGGATTATCCGTGTAATCAACCGGTTGGCATTTCCAATTGTATTTTCCAAACCAACCTAAGAAACCCAGCTGCAAAAAATAAAATAATTTCAGGAAAATTTATAAAGATGCATTCGCTACATTTAAAATTTTAAGATTCACGATTCTTCATGCTATTACGTAAAGAAATTCCAAATCCTTGCAACCTGCAATAAGATTTGGATTTCCAAAGAATTTCCGATAATGAACGTCATTTCAACCGTCATTTTCCAAGACTGACCTCTTAATTAGTTAAATTCATATATTTCAAATATTACACTAGAAATTAAAAACCACAATAGCAAAAATAAAGTTGTATTTATATATGTTACATCTGTATAGAATACATGAATCACCTAACGTATTAAAAATTTGAAGTTAGAGGCAGTGGTGTAACGAAGAATATTTGCCCCCCCCCCTAAATTTAGTTTACAAAGGGGGGGTATTTGGCTGTAATCAGACTTTGGGCTCTCCCCCCACGATGCGGGGGGGGGGTACGTTATGCCACTTGTAAGAGGCAATTAATTCAACCCCATATTTTAAAAAGTTAAACAATCCAATTTTAATTGATTAGTTTATTAACTCATTCGAAAATTACAATTTGCATCATTTCGACCAAGAATGCAGCAAATGATAGATTTCGAGTTGCGTTAATGTGTCGAGAATTGGGAATTATTAGATGAAAATTCCCAAACTCTCATTGCTCAAACCCTTTCAAAGGGATGTGGTTTCATCCACCACCTTTCTAGATTTTTTATCAAATATAATCTGCATTAAATGTGGTCATTTTGCTTGGTGCTGCCATCTATTAATGTTTGAGACAACTAAAAGACGATCTTCTGCAAAGATGTTATCTCATCATATTATCTCATAGGTTTTATTTAAAATATTTTTTAAAGGCGTTTAATATTTTAACTATCAAAATTTAAGTACAAAAATAGACTAAACAAAAGACTACACAAGTCACTTTCAGAATTCTTGGCGAATTTAATACCGCAAATAGATTCGAGTAAAATTAATCTCGAAAAAATACAACAGGCCATCTTGTTACAAGCGTCAAAACTTTACTCGTTTGCTTTCAATTAAAAACTTCTCCAATCTAAACGAGTCATGTTTAAGATGTCTTACCTCTAGGAATATGTAGGTACTGATGATGACCATAGCGAAGTTATAGAGGATCATGAGCCATCTTATGTTGAGTGGTGGCCTGTTTCGCATTAAATACGGACCAATCCATTTCACGAATAAGACATACGACAAGCAAATACTCAGAGTGGGAGCAGGTCCCGCCATGAATGTCCATTTTTGCACTCTTATGTCTGAAAATAAAAAATATGTTAAGATTGTATTTGCAGCATCGCCACATTAAAAAACAAGTCAAGCTGAAATCAATTGTATAAATGCATTATAACCAATGACAATTGTATTCGTTTAAAGAAAAATTGAAGTTTAATCAAAATACTTTTCAATAATTTCCAGTTTAGTATTTTAGATCTAGAAATATAATTCAACCAATGTCCCGCGGCGCGCACGTGTGCAGCTAAACTTTTTATAAAAAAATTGCGATTGTACCCGGAGAAAAATAAAATCCGAAACCTTCGGCCGTTTTATAGGAAATAAATTAAGAGTAATCATGGTATATTTAACTTAATCTTTCATGAATTGATGGAAGTGTATTATAGACAAGTTAAATTCTTTTAAACTATTTTATTGTTTGTGTGCCACCAAATTTTGAAATCTTTAAGTATCCGCAAAAAAAAAAAAAAAAAAAAAAAAAAAATTT
>BMAV01000516.1:42994-56605 GCA_019973955.1 Trichonephila inaurata madagascariensis | reverse complement strand
AAAAAAAAAAAAAAGTTGAGAATGCTTGACCTAGAGAGAGTCGGTACAATTCGTATGTTAGAAAAATGGAAGGAGATAAATCTGCTACCACAGAATTGGATTGGGCTTGAATAAGCATCAACAAAGTAGCAACGTGAGGGTTATTTGAGACCGAAATGAATTTTTAACCTCAAGTGACGAGGATAACACCCGAGTTAATACCCTCTCCAAACTACCACACCACCAGGAAGACTTTAAGCGTTGTCAGACTTAACGTACATCAGCCTCCTCCACACAGTCTTCAGAGTGGTACTTATGTTCAAATTCATGACATGCAAGCTACGAGTTCGTGACTGTAACCATTAGATTAAAGTGACCATTGGATGAGGCATAGAATAAATGAATGTGATATAATTAGAATAGGCAATGATAAACTCATGCTTGTTAAATATGTGCTACGGTTTGGTACTATAATTGCGCATTGCTTTGATTATACAGATGTGTGACCCATGTAAACACATTTATAAAATACTCTACTTTAAGGCTGTCTTTGGCTAATGTTAAAGTATAGGACCAAATTCGGAACATTTTTCAGATATAAAAGTACTCTAACAATATATTCGGGCTTCACTATACTGTAGAGAATCTCATTTTATGCATTTATCCCAACACATTTTCTTTTATAAAATGCGTTTCGCACTTCTACTCCTATACCGTAATGGTAAACGAGTCATCCCTTTACACTTTAAGAAACTATTTATGAAAAATTTATAAATTTTAAAAACACTATTATAAACAAATATACGAGTTACAAAGTCACAAATTTTTATAGAAATAGTCATTCTTTTCTTTCCGAAAGTGTGCTCCGCGTTAACTTTACGTAAATATGGCCAAAAAATAACTTTAACATTTAAGAGAGCGACTAGTTTAGAGAATTTCAGTATTATCCGGGAGCAAGGACTTGCTAAATTTAAGATTTTCTTGGAAACTGAAGTCATTCGAAAAAATGTTTAATCTAGCGGTTTATGGCGAGTTCTACAAAGAAATGGATATATCATTTGAAGATTGGATAGTCTTTCCTGCTGTGAATGAAAGAAAAAAAAATCCAAATTAGGAAAAGCGCTTCCGCGATTCGAGCAGACGCACAATCGTCCATTCATTTACGATTTTTCTCCAATCAAAACTCATCCCATTTGTCGCACGACATTCGAATTCTGAAAGCAAGAGCGCCAAGAATTTCTTGACAAGCACTTATGCCGGCCATAATCTTCCTCATAACTGGCGCTCTGCATCCTTGAGCAAAGAAGTCATCCATGCCCAGCAGCGATTTTCTTGCTTTCAACCGCTACCTACAGTTAGCTGATAGCATTTTTCATACGCCGTAAACTACGGTCTCCTGTGAGCACGGAACTTCAACGAGACCCGAACTTGGCCTCGTTTAACAAGAAGAGTCTGCGACCTTTACTTCGAGGGATCGCTTCTCTTTTTCCGGAGCAAAAGCCGATCGTCACGCCCTCTTGAGGACCGCGAAAGTTGTCATTTTGCTTGATCAAGTTCACGGAACGGAGTAAAAGTGACTCTGTACCCTGGGACCTCCATTCCCGTTGGATATATAGGACAAGTTGCTTAATTACTAAATTATGTTCTTGATATTCTACTAAAGCCGGGGTGGGCATTAAGTCGTTCGCGATCTACTGGTGGACCGCCAAGACCTTTTGGGGTGACCGTCTGAAGATTATCAGTTAGTTTTTCCGAAATATTCAAGATTGGCTTGCAGCATGGAGACTAAGTCTTCAACAGACTATAACTACGAGAATTAACTTTAGATTAAAATGTTTAATATATTTTGAATATCGCTTTATAATAAATGCATCATTTTACATTAGAAATTTGTGGCCATTATATTCGTATCTTATGTTTCGCTTTAAACAGTTTTAAAAACGCGAGGTTATTTTTGTTTCAGTTATGTAAAAGTACGCATTAACCATTAAGTTACAATAAATATATTGTAGAACTTTTTATCTTGCCACATCTACGCCTCTGGGTAGACCGCAGTATGTTGGACCCGGCCCGCGCGCGCGCACCCAGGAAAAGTCTGCCCACCCCTGTACTAGAGTATTTAAGTCTGAAGTTTTATTTATAATGCTCATCGCTCAACCATCAAGAGTGTTCGTAAACTAAAAATACTAACCGAACACTCGGCAAGCATGTTGTCATATTCTTATCAACATATAATTAAACTATCGAAATAAGTTCCACTAAAATATGTGATCGTATTATCTTATACTTCCTCAAACTTAAAATTACTAGATAAAAGTGGAAAAATTTTGACAAAAGAACGCTGCTCAAATGGACTTGTCAAGAACAAGGAATACACACAGAAAACAGCCGGGATTACGATAGTAACAAGGATCTAATAATTCAATTTCAAGTTTAGTATTTTTACGATAATAAATTCTGATCACATACATTGTTTCAAAATTGAGTGGACACTATTTCCAATAAAACTAGAAGTTTACTCTAGTGTGACCGTAACCTTGAAAGTATAGTATCTAAAATTAAAACCCGATTGTATTTCTTTCAAGGGGAAGATTAAGTTCTTATTCTTCCCAATCGTGATTTTTTTATCGATTTAAAATCTGCTTCCCATAATAAACAAGTCTCAAGAACTAATAAATCCAACTACCCATGTCCAGATAAGTGGTCACTAATTTCTATTCAATCCCATTCCAGCGGCATTTCTTTTTCACGAGACATTGAAGTTCGTACGTGTTTTGTTTTTTAACAAAGAAACTAGCTTATTTACTAGTTTTTTTGGAGCAATTTTTGTGATGGACATTGTTTGCAATCGAATCCGAGACTTCGAAAATATAAATTCAAAGATTTGTTATACATACCATTTAAGCTTCAAAATTAAATTACTAATAATTGCGTAGCGTAGAGGAATTTGCGTTTTAACTGCAAAATCAGGACAAGACGAGATGGAAGTTTTTGGGGACAAGCAGATTTTATCGATTAAGAAATTAAGACGTTTGTCAACATTTCGAGTCAATATTCATGCATATCCAGCTGAGATTTATTGAACTTCCGCAGTTTCGCAGCATTAGTCAACTAGTTGAGGATTCAGTACTTGAGTATCCGACAGAGTAGGAGGGAGGTTAGGCGCGCGCAGTCGTGGAGTACTGACCGACTTCGTTAGAGAAACTGCGTGACAAGCGACATGCGGGATGGTATCTATGGGCGAAACCTTAAAACTCGTTGCCCCATCTTAGTTCTATGTGGGTTATGTTAATAAGAAAATGAAAACGCGATCGCCAGATGCCCCTAGGCGCGGAAGGACGAATCGCAGCATGAGTGGAATGTATAAATTTCAGGAAGTTTGAGTTTACCTCTATTGCTTCTTTGCAGAATGAGTAATTTAAAACTAAATTTTTGCACGAGACCAAGCCTCTAACCTTAATGAGAAATTTAGACGTGGGCTTAAGAAGGCAGATTAGTTCAGATTTGTATAATCATCCAAAATATTTTATTTATTAAAAAAGGTAGCTCGCGGATTTACCAAGTTTTCGTAATTTCCATTTAAATTATATTTAATAGAAAGACAAACTTGGTGTATATACCTATATGGCCTGTGAAAGCAGTCAAAATGACTGCATTGTGAAAGAACACTAATGTGTAAAGAAATTTGGCTTGAAATTAATTTTTAACGTTTTTATATTTACAGTCATAACAAATTAGTAAATATTAGTAAAAAATAACTTCATTTGGGAAAAATGTATTCTAAAAAATTCCAAGAAATTGTGTATAAAACCACAGTTGGTTTTTCTGATTGAAATTAAAGAGCAGTCAAGTTGACTTCCTTGGGCAATCTAGTGTTAATTTGTTTTCATTTAAGAAAACATTACCTAAAGCCGATAGTTAATACACTAAAAAAATTTAGAACTTATCAGTTTTCTAACTCTTTACTTTGTTATAGCTTCATTATAGAACGAGACAGTAGAAAGGCATTCCTTATTCAAGTCAATACAATTAGTAGATTAGCGTGTTTCAGTTATTTATTAATTTCCGTTAGAACAACAGTTTGAAACTAATAACGATTCTGAACGTAAGTGAACATTTGCATTCATCTGGATTCCGAAGAATCGCCTGATTGCAAGTCTTTTTCCAAGCTTCCACGCGAGAATGTACATAAGAGATTAATATGGGAAACTGCTTTACCATGAGCTAGATCTCGCCGGTTTTTCATAATTTAATTTATCATTAAATTCTTTATACTGACATGTTTTCCAGATAAAAATTTTGCTCTACTTGGAGAGAATTATTCAATTCGCGGGAGTTTAATATGTACCCTCTAATTTCTCTAGCATTCTGCAAAAAATTAAAAATTTATCGCTCTATTTAACCGTTGCAAATAAAAAAAATACGCAAACAAATGTAATATACAATTAAGTTACAATAAAGGTACAGAAAAAGCACATATTAATCATTCCGTCGAACGAGCCGTTTCATCAATAACATACAATTCGGCTAAATCACTGAAGCAAATAATCAGCAATGCCCGACATGACGACCGATTGTTTTTGGTTTAGTTGTTCGATATGCTTAAGTACAGAAGAAAGGTGAAAGGAGGTTAAGTAATGCCGATAAAAAAAATGGGAAGTGTAGGAGTCTACTGGAACAGTTCACCTTTTAATTTTTCCATTATAGTGACAACGTTTAAATTTAGTTAGTCGGCTAGATAATATTGAGCGGTAAAGGTAACCATTTTATAAGAATGTGAGTGTATCTTAATTATATATTAATCAATTTTTAGAGTAAGCAATAGATAAGTATCGAATTAAGAAAAAAAAGTTTAACTGTTCCTGTTGAAAGGATAACAAGTTCAGTTGCTTTCATAATTTTTATTACAGGAACACATTAGACTTCCAAATAATCCAGATTGCACTACCCAAAATCCGGCTGGTGTAGATCAGGGTATTAAACTTGCAACGAACATGTTTGTGACCCGGCTAGTATATCAGCACACAATATAATAAAATAACAAAATTTCTTACGAAATAGAACAGATGGTAGCAGTGAGTGAATATTAACGTCGCACTGTTCAGCTATACGAGGACTTTTGGCGAAGGACCTCGCAGTTTTCAACCATGGTCAAGTGACGAGGACTACACCCGAGCTGGCACCCCCTCTCCTAACTACCACACCACCGGGTGGACGTTTGAGCTCTCGACAGATTTAACGTGCACCGCTAACCTACACGGTGGGTCTTTAGTGGCACTGTGCTCGAACTCGTGACATGCTTACCATGATCCGATACCTTGACCACTGGGCTACCGCAGCCCTCCAGATAGTAGCAGAGAAGAGATGTCAAGTGTCAGGACGTATATATCAAATTTCTTGTATTATATATACTTGGGTTATTCATAGAAACATTGTGTCTATTTCTAATATCTTTTTGTGCGGCCCACCTAAAGTTCAACTTTGTTTTGCCCAAGTTAGCCTACGAGTTTAACACATCCTTTGTGTATATGCAAGACACAGAGCCATATTAATGCAAGTAAATTACTTAAAACATTGTAATAAGAATGGTTAAATAAAGAGACATTTGAATATAAGTTTATATTTAAGAGTAGTATTATTGTTTTAAGCATTAATATTAAAGACGTTAAGTCCATCTCCACGTAGACAACTTCAGGCCATTTCCCAGCATTTGCCATTAACCTTTATAATAAAACATATATAGCATAAATCGTTAATTTAAGTCATAAAATTCATTCATACTAACAAAATCCGAATTTCCAGTTCATCACTGAAGACAACATAAAAACACTGCTATCCAAATTTCTATTTAAGTATTTTTTACTTTGATATTCGTAGAAGTAGAAACCAATATTGAATTTAAAACTTATAACACTAAATCAAAATAGGATGTTTTTTCAAGGCAGACGTCCATGAATATTCTTTTATTTCGAGAGTGAGCTTGAAAACCGATACAGCTGGGGAAATTCGACAATATTCTGGGTCATTTCCTTATATCTAGTATGTTTGTAGAGATGTTTTCCTGGATGGATGATTTACTTCCGGTTACTGTAGTCAATGAAAACGCTGAAGGCAAAACTAAACATGCATCTCTTAACCTTTCAATTCCTTTTTCATAAACACTCATGTTCTAGAAGAATCTACAAAAGGAAAGTCATTCTTATTCATTAAAAATCTGTAATGAAGTCATTGTTGCTCGATTACTCAAAACTTATTTGTAGGTTTTCCGAGAAGAGACTAGTAAATTAGATTTGGTTTCGTAGCATCTAGCACTTCTCGCAATAAGTTTCTGTAAATACGATTTTAAAACATCCTATATAAACAAAAGCAAATATCCTCTTTTACACAATGGTTTGGAGAGTACAAATCTTCAGAGTACAAATCTTCAGAGTATAAAAGGCTTTTAATCAAGCTGCAATTTATTATTGTTTATATACGGAGTATGCCAAGTGGTAGCGTGATGGTTATGGTCCAGAACTAGTGACCGGCTTGTCACGAGTTCATGACATTTAAAGAGCAAAGTCTTCACGTTGACGTGGTTTGAAGTTACAATGGGGTGCTAGCTCGAGAGACGTCCTCTTCTCTAATGTGGCTAATATCCTTTGCATTGCTAACTCGTGATTAGACAGAAATAACGCTGGTTACGAAATTGTGACTTCCACCACGTTTAGAGATTTCAGAAGTCAATATATCAGAGTTCATTCCTCATAAGATTGAGAAGCTTTCTTGCATTTTATAAAATTTTTAAAAATGTGCAAGAATATGCAAGTAGAGAAGCCTCGAGCTTAAGATTGAAAATTACCATCTTGTGACAGTTAAGAAAATCGAAAAACATTCATTGGATGCCATTGACAATCGTAAATTTGAGTAGTATTGACTTTGAGATATTCTAGAGTTGAGCTATGATAACGAATAAGTTTTTGCAACAAGTTAAGAAAAAACTTGAATATTCATGTTTGAAATCTGTAAATTGTTTGTAAAATGTCGTAATTCCGATATTAAGTATTAAGTTTTTCAAAAATGATGCAAAACAATTAAGTGAAACAATCTCGGCACAATATACAAGAGTTTCCTCCCAATGCTCACTAAAAACAACCGAGCCAAGCTCAAAGAACGAAGAAAATCAATAGCAAACAGACACGAAATTTTAGAAAAGAGACTTGCCATTAATACACAATGCAAGATTTTAAAAAGAAATTAATCTCCTCAGACATTCTTAACAAGGAGGTCTTTAGCATAATGAAGAAATCAAGACGTCTTTACACGTGGTAGAAGATCAGCAAACTCATAGGGTCCAAGTTGCTTGCTTGAGTGGCGAGTGTATTTTATTGAATGCTGTCGATGAATTGGATATTAACAAGAGTGCATCACGAGCTTGGCTCTAAAGGGCAGATACAAGAAAGGATGGCAATTCGGCCAAGGAAAACAAACAAGAGATGGCCGATATTTTGTCGTGCAAGCAAAGAGATCAAAAACAGATAGCATGCGACATTGTTTAACAACTACGTACGGCCTGATTATTAACGTTGCATCTCGAAGTTACACGGAAGACCACGAGAGCTACATATCCTGATGGGTCAACAGATGGCTATAGTAAACTTTGGACAACTCCTTCAAAGAGGTGGCTTACTCTAATGTCGTTCTAAAGCTGCAGATCAACAGCGTCATTTGGCAGCACAGTTTACAGTGTTATGAACACGAGGACAGGGCATTATAAGAGATAAGTAGTTTCAATTTAATAATTCTCAGCGTCAGTTGATATGGAAGGAAATAAAGGACACGCGTTTTCATCACGTTGATATCAGATAAAGCGATCGTTGGATTAGTCATAATTTGCACGTGTGAAGAGGCAATGATAAACGGACCGAGCTCCAAGTTCCCAACAAAGGCTCGCTTGCCGGAGATCGTTACATTAATAAAGTTGTCCAGCTCTACCACACAAATTTGTTACAGATGTCATTGATCTAGACTTTAAGGTTAGTGTATATCCACGAAGCTCCATGCTGTTCAGGTTCTAAAGATGTTCGTACAATTAGTTGCCTAGCATGCAATCCCGATTTGCATCCCACTGAATACGAGATGCTTTGGATACCTCTGTTGGCATGACCTTAACCTCTAGAAATAGTCAACCGACATTGATGCTTGAGGAATAGGAATTTCTCTCGAATTTGTGAATAACCCGATGTTTATGAAAAGACAGTGCAAGCAACCATTGGATTTATCATAATTCGTCTCTCACTAGGGGACTTCCGTTCGTTTCCTTTTGAACAGATAGGGTTTAGTACTAACGTCATTCGTTCCATATTGTAACGGCAATGCGAATGTCATGTCTAATTGATTTGAGTAATCAAAATAAATAGCTCGAGTTCTCATACTAGTATTTTTTGCATGCGAGTCATAATGACGTCATTCGAAAAAGGAATCTATCCTCCTATTCAAAAAGATAACCTTTAAGTATTCTCATCACATTGAAACCGGTTGAGACTGCAATAGAAGACCCGTTAATCAACTTTAATTTTCTTACTACCGCATACACTAAACGCAGAGGCAAGTTTCCTGTAATAAACAGTACAGGAAACTACGTGGTATTGGGTTTATGCATCAAAATTCATAATATGGATTCTTGCTTTTTATTCATGCAGCTTTCACTGCAGAATTATGTAAATTGTCGAAAATTTGCAAGAAGGCTAAGGAATTTAATTGGATTACACACTTCAAATAGATATAGCAGTTTAAACTACACCTAGGAAAATATTCTTAAAAACAAAGTATTCAGTGTTCTGCACTATTCAAGAAACAATTATACACCATTATGACACGTTTGAAGAGAGTTTAAAATTCAGAAACTATCTTGTTTTAGAAAGATACGACACATATGCATTTTCATGAAATATTACAACACGAGGATTGATTATGTTAAAGAGGAATTCGTGTGCCATTAGAATACCCATAAACGAGCTTTTAATCTTTATAGAGCATCGTATTCCAGAGTGTAAAAATGGATTAATCTTTTCGATCACGATAGACATGTAACGCAATCGATTTGTCTCTTCCAATGAGTGGCGTGCAAGCAATTATAACAGTTACAATAGGGGTTATTCGACACCGGTATTTTATATTCATGGTAAAGAAAGTCTTATTTTCTAATAAGTTTAATTTTCTACAAATTTTAAATGGCCATTAAGTGCTATAGTGGCAAGATACTCAAGCAATAACTTTAAAAATAGTTTCAAAATTTATTTTCCACCGAGAGTTTTCAAAAACGACCCGGAAGACATCAAGACTACCACAACACTAATCACAAAACGAAAGTAAAACCCATCTTAAACTCATTCAACACATTAGAAAAGGAAATGGTCCGATTTGGGGCCGATCTCTAACACGAGTGTTCAATGAACACGCGTTGCCGAAACGTGAAGACACAAAATCCAGACCCTTCCGGAAGAAATAGATGCAAAAAATTTGTTAAGGAGTTGCGTCGCGAGAATGAACTTCCTTGTTTACATGGAGAGTGGCGTGACCCACATACCTAACCAAGACCAGAGTAGTGAAAATATTGCCCTCAAGCTAATCTGGAAGAAGGTGTAGCTTGGGAGAAGATCGTGACGGAACCTTAATGCATTTAAAGTGCAAAAACACTGTTGGCAGATTTCACTCTAAAACGGAAATTGCGGTGCCAATCAGAAACCAGAATGGAAACCAGAATACTTTGTTGAGACTGATGTAAACAAAGTCGATCGAGTCATTCTTATCAAGGAAGGCAATGCACGTTTCATAGCTGGCCAATAAACAGAGATCTTGCTTATTCGATTTGTTATTAAGCGAGGTTATGAGTTTTCTAGACATTTGTTTGTCTAGATATGTTGAAATAAGACTTAGTAGAGAGGCTATGAGCGATAAGAATTTGACAAGCCGAATAACACTCCTATAAAAATAACTAATTATATCTTTAAAACAATTAAGATGTATGCAATTGTAAATTGTTGCCGAGTTAATGCCCAAATTCAAATGAAAATACAAATATTTAGATTCTTTTAAATCTTTCTTTCACGTTACAAGACAAAATTACTCAAAATTAAATATATTGGTAATAACCAACAAGGATGATACTGAAGTTTACAGCCGACATGTTTAGTTCCCTACGCCAGGACCTTTGATACCTAGTCATTCATATGCATAAACCTCAATGCTTCATGTTTTCAGCAGAATTTAGCTTTTAACCCTTGACCCATAGATAACAGACGTTGTATTACAACTAAGAATCTTCTATGTCTTAATACGAGAAATTTTACTGGACTTTAAACCGAGTATTCTTTTAAGCGATTCATCGGCAATTGTTAATCCTCACCAAAATTTCAAAATTACCTTACGACTGTTAACTTAACGGATTTATGAGAAGTTGAAAGAGGCAATTCAGATAAGGGCAGATTTAATAAAATCTAAAATGTTAATCTATTTGTAACGATAAACCACAATCTGATCGCCACGGATAGCCGATTCAATTATCAATAAAAACTATTTAAAATTACTTACGGCCGATTTAAAAGTAGCATTGAAAATTGAAATTTATGTTAATATAATGCACATTGAATCTCTTTCTAGAAAGACAATTTAAAAATCTGCCGCCCATCCTGTGTAGTGGTTAGTGATGCTGACAGAGGTGCTGTAGGGCCTGGGTTCGCGTATCCCAGAGAAGGCATGAATGCTTGTACTGTAATCCTTATGAATTTAAAATTCCTTCGCTTCATGCTTGCTTCTGTATGCCCCCGTGCGATACTTTGCAGTGAACGGGATGTTCAATAAAAAAATTTCAAAAATCTAACGATGGACTTGACCACTGCAACTAAATTTAATTCAAAACCTAAACAATGCAAGCTTTAAAAAGATATTTCGCCAAGTCAAGGCTGTTTTCGCCATAAGTACGACAGTGTGGATTTAACGCGGAGCACATTTTCAGGCAGAAAAAATGCCTCGGTTTTTAGAAAAATTTGCGACATTGTAACTCATGGATTTGCTTATAATATGGTGTTTAGAATTTCAAGATATTTCATAAATAATCAGTTTTCCTCCTAACATGTAAAGGGATAATTCATTTAGCATTACGATATAGGAGAAAGAAATGCGAAACTCATTTTATAACAGAAAAAAATGTGTCAACTCTGATAAAAATTAGTATGATAAAATAAGCGATTCTCTACAGGACAGTGAAGCCGAAATCTGAAAAATATTTCGAATCTGGTTCCTATTCTTTAACATTAACAGAAAACAGCGTTAATGAGAGCAGTAAGAAACAGCTGGACTATTTAAATTCACATTCATTCGGAAGGATACATGTCGAGCTGTGAAGCTACACGAGAGCTATTGGCAATAGAACTCGTAAATTTGAGCCAATGTCAAGTTTAAATAAATTAAGTGACGAGGAAGAAACTGTCCTCTAACCTTAACATTTCCTCAACGGGAGGATTTTGAGCTTTTAACGTGCATCAGCTTCTCTAAACGGTGGCTCTTCAGCGGCACCAAGTTTCAATCCGGTTACTCGACAACGTTAGTCGCGTCCATTACCTTAGGTTACCACAGTTACTCTTTTGAATGAAGAGAGCAGAAATGGGAAAATCCAACTTTTCATTAAAAAGATTTAAATTGTAAGTGTCGTGTATACATCATGAATAAAGTCTCCAAGTTTGATACAAAATGCAAAGACATTTACACTATACCAGCGTATCTCGAACTGTGGGGCACGCCTCCCTAGGGGGTGTCGCGATAGCTTTAGGTGGGGGAGCGATCATATTAAAGTCTAAGCAAAAGATTTATAAAAGTAATTTGCCAAAAGGAAGCAAAACAAACTACGCTCCGACATAAAATACATATTTACATTTATAAGTGCATTATATTGGTGTATCAGTATTGCATAATGTATTTGATAATTACCGTAAAATCCGGCGTATAACTCACACCCACCTTTACTTTCCAAGCCGATTTTTTATATATAAAAACCTTTTTAGGAATATTCTTCGTGTAACGCGCATCCCATTTTTCCCCTTTATTTTTTGAAGTCATTTATTCGAGGTATTATCACAGACTTTTGAAAAAATATACTGCTAGAATTACAACTCTTTTAGTTCACAAGACATTTCTTTAAATAAACAGTATTTCGATACATATAGAAGTAAATTTTTTTTATGCTCCTCCTTTGTTGTTTTTAAAGCTATCATTTTTATACCCGGTGTATAACGCGCGCATCCTTATTTTTTGTGTTAAACGTGCGCGTTATACGCCAGATTTTACGGTAATTCAAAAATATCAAGAACAAGTTTAATAACTACGCGACTCCATGGAATTGCGATAAATATTAAAAAGCTAATTCTTATCTTAATTTATACGGTTTATAATAAATGTATTGTTTCTGTAGCGTTAAAGTGTATTATTGAACTCACAGTAAACTGTATGAAGGGGGTGGGGTGAATTGAAAACTGAAAATTGGGTCGCAAATATTTAAAGTTTGAGAAGCGCTGGACTATGCATCTAAATTTATGTACATGCATATTTAAACATTTCTACAAGAGTTAAATTCCACAAACTTTATATAGATAGGAACAAGATATTTCTCGATTAGAATACAAGCAACGGATAATGAGAAAAAGGCTTTGGTTAACAAATAGATCTTAAGAAAGATCCAAAATTTGAAAATCATTGCAAACTCCCATACCGCATATGAAGGTGACATGTACACTCGATATCCGAGAATTACCCGAATACCTGAATACGTTATTTGCGAGTCCTTAGGAAAAAGCTCTCAAGACCTTGATTTTTAAGTCTTTCTGAACGTGTCCCGAGATTTAATGTAAATATCAACACTACATGTCTTGCACGAACGCTTCGAGAACAACGAAGACGCAAAATGAATACAATACTTAGTTGTGCGTAGCCTGTTTTTAAATTTATTTTTTTATTAATTAATGTTAACAAGAGACTTTACCTGGTGCAGTTGATTAATATCCAAACAAGGACCATGAAATTCAAGGATCAATTTTTTTTATGCACAAATATTTACTCGATGTTCGGGGATTTTAAGAAAAGTAGTTTGAGTCATGGTTAACTACCTAAATTTAGACAAATCTATGAATTAATGAGAATATTCACAATATTCAGCAGTTGAATAAGCACAGAAAATTAAAGTCAATTATTTCTACAAGAGATTTAAACCCTTCACCCAAAGTTACTCTCATTTGAGCTTCATTTTGTCGAATATAGTACCAAATAGCACATTATATCAATATACAAAAAGTTTAAAATACTAACCTTAATCTTATATATTATATGAAGACTGAGATAAAATAACATCTTTGGATTTTAAAGAAAACAGAGCCCGATGTAAAATCGATTTTTATACTTAACATTAGAGTTGCATAGAATGGTCAGCTCAATAAATCTACTACACTCCGTAAAAAATTATGGAGTAAGCAATTTAAGTTTTTACATAGATCCGCTCCTTTAACAAATTTTGGGGGAACTGGCAAATAGATTGTAAGCAAAATCAAAAAGAAAACGATGTTGAATCCTTTTCCCGTCATAGATACCAAGAAAGAAAAAAAA
>BMAV01000516.1:32861-42894 GCA_019973955.1 Trichonephila inaurata madagascariensis | reverse complement strand
ATTTCTTTTAAACAGCGCTTCAAAATCTCAAGTTATTGTAACTCTAAATCTCACAAATGTGGACCTCGCTTAGATGAGAAGTTATCGATTTGTGGTTTCTAAAAAGAAACCGCAAATCGATTTCCATGAAATTCCCACAACTAACAGGTAAAAAACCACGTGCAATTTGAAGACACGCAATTTTTCCCCCTCTAGGTGTTATATCGAGCCCGAATAAGAATCACAACCGAGGAGTGAAAACTGAATGAGATGTTCCATTTCAGGATGCCTCGGAAGTTGGTCAAGAGGAGAATGAGCCACTTTTAGAAATCAGGCGAGTGATGACGCTGCTGGACTACCGCCGGTAGACACATTCGGTCCTAGCCTATTTAAAAAAATAATCACCGACCGAGCTTGTTATAAGGAGGATCTACACTGATAATTGAAATCTACCGGCTCAATCTCTAACATTGTTTTAATTTTAAATGCATGAATGTAGCGAGTTAACGTTTTAAGTTGTCATCCCGATACCGATGCTTCTTAATACAAGCAAACTTTTCAGCACAAGAGCCCATATTCCACCCCTTAACTACCACCCATACTATACTCACACTAATAACCAACATATTCTTGGTACGGACTTGTATATAAGGAAAGGAAAAAGACACATTGATTGACAGATCAAAAGGCAAGAAGATATTGTAGGTGAACAGAGGTTGCATTTCCTAGCGATAAATCAAAAACAGTTAGAGAGGATTGATTGAATATTAACGTCGCACTGTTCAGCTACACAAGGGCTTTTGGTGACGGACCACGTTATTTAGAACCATGGTCAAGTGACGGGGACGACACCCGAGCTGGCACCTCCCTCTCCTAACTACCACACCACACCAACGGGAGGACGTTTCAGCTCTCGACAGATTTAACGTGCATCGCTGCCCTACACGGCGGATCTTTAGTGGTATTGGGCTCGAACTCGTGACAAGGCAAGCCACGATCCGATACCTATACCACTCTGCTACCACGGCCACGTTGATCGAGAGGAAATTAGGTACCCAAACATCGCAGATCCGATACATGCCTAAGGAGTTCCCTTCAATAAAATTTAAGATTATTCTTGCTTTATATTTTACCAAATTCTGAAGAATCTTTAAAAATGACCCACACATTGTTGATTGCTCTTTAGTACAAGTGCATATAATGCATGTTTAGCTACTCCGTTTGTCTGGATAGTTTATCAACATCGCACTACGAAGCAAGGCGATTGGGAACAAATCTCCAATTTCGATCCTCGGTCATATGACGAGGATGACACTTCAGCTCACATACCTTCCAACTCTCACAACACCGGGAGAACATTGAGCCTCGACGGATAGAATGTGTAGGCTTCTAAACGGGTCTTCAGTGACACTTGGGCCACGAGTTCGGCACCATAACCATAAGGGTACCGAAGGTGCACTACCGCTTCTGAATGCAGTTTCAGAAGGATGCACAGTAATTAAATAATTGATTTATAAATATGGGTTCATTTTAAATAATTTTATTTCTCTCACTAGTGCTGCACTTAAGGCAGTCTTCGGCTAATGTTAAAGAATAGGACCCAAATTCGGAATACTTTCAGATATAAAAGTACTCAAACATAATTATATTCTGGCTTCATTATCTTGTAGAGAATCACTTATTTTATCATGCTACTTCATCTTCATTCGAGGCGACACTTTTTATAAAATGTGTTCGCATTTTTTCACCTATACCGCAATACTAAATGAGCTATCCCTTTACACAAAAGAAAAAACTGATTCATGAAATTTTGAAATTTTAGAGACAATCATAAATAAATACATAGTTACAATGTCACAAATTTATAAAAAATTAGATTTTTCCGTCCAAAAATGCGCTCCGCGTTAAGTTAACGCTGTCGTACATATGGCAAAAACAGCCTTAAGTAACCCAAGTATAGCACGCTTTTATACGTTTCATTAGAGAGTACAACACTCATCTAAACCAGGAGATCTTGCATGAAATATAAGCGAGTGTGTAGTCGAGGCTTTCAGTTTAAAAAAAATTGGGATTTCTCTCTACATTATGACCTGCAATTAAAAAAGAATTTTGAATTTCTCAACGTTTTCGGGGATTTTCATAAATTACATTTAAATAAAGCATTTGAAAATGTACAGCTCTGAATAAGAAAAAAAGGAACAGGGAAACAAATTCTGCAATATAGGTAAACTAATTTCATAAATTAAAATTCTAGGAAATAAACCGCTTACTTTTGTAACTGAGCAGAATTTCGTTACGAAATTAAATATTTTCAAATCTTACGCAAAGTTCGAATAATTTAATTCTACAAAACAGATATGGATTTTAATTTCAAATGAATCAACGTGTCTTACTTCAACGAACAATCATTAAATCTTAAGATAGTGTCTACTTCAGAACGTAATCCAAAATCTTCATATTAAGAGCGACCAAGATTCATTATTATACATTTTGTTTCGTCACTCAAAACTCAACTAATGTGTTCATTTTTGAAATCAAGGGATGTTTTGTTTTTCAAGGTCTGGAAGAGCGTTTTACCGTTTGACGTCTCTTAAAAATGACTAGGTAGTTAGTGAACATGAAGTTTTAATTTCACTGTATAATGCACATATGACATACATGTATGACTGATGGGTAAGAAAAAAAATTAACCCCCATTTCAGTCTTAAAACCTGTATTCTACCTTTCGAGGCAAGGTCAGTCGGAAAGGAACGTCAGAATCCTGATGTCATTGACCTTGGTTCTCGTGACCCCTTTTCTCATCATGAAGTAGTAGAATCTAATAATGCATTCTGTGCATCTTAATATTAATGGAAGAATGCGGTGTGTAGAGGCATTAGACGAGATTATAAAACTTAAAAGATGCGAGATACGAAAATGCGAATGACCGCTGTAATAGTTTACATCCATTAAAAAGAATGGTCGAGTTTGATTCTATTTCAGGAAAGTACAGCCTTGAAGACATGAGCAAATGACAAAACTTGTTGCGAAAATCGTTGGTTTCAAGTCAATACTAATCTAACTTTACAATAAAAAATTATATTATCTAGAGTAATCTTACAACTTTAATCAACGGTCAGTGTAACTCATTACAATTATTCCGAGAGTTTGATTTTTTTTAGAAGGAGGAAAAGGAAACCAAGTTTTAGAAGCAAATAATTTAAGTAACTCTACATTTTGAAATTTAAGGTCTATTAGCGATGAACCTCTTAACTTTGAGCCTTAGTCGAATGACCAGGACAGTACCCAACTCTCCAAACTTCTACATCTGGACAACGCGAGGACCGGACCTCGATAGATTTACAGCGTGATATACCTACATGGGTCTGTACTAGGATTCGGACTCCCAACTTGAAAACGTCGATTACGAGTCCGTGACAATGACTACTCTGCATTGCTTACATTGAATTTCAACGTCTGAAGCAAATTATTCTAGTGATTAGGCTTAATGATTTATTTGTGACCACTTGAAGAAGCCTACGAAAATAAAATTGAAGACAACTTTAAGTTTTCTTAATCCGATATTCAATAATGTTCTTTAAAAGTGCAGTTTTGCTTCTTTAAAATAACTATTCCTTAAAATTAGAACTTTATTTTTAAAATTAAAAATAGTTATGGTCATTTATGTATTAGAACTGACGTGCTAAAATTCCAATTCTTTATTGGATGATTCTCCAAGACTAATTCTTTTGCTCAACACACCTTACTGTAAATCAAATACGATTCACTATTTTAGAAATATTTCAAAGCAACTTTGCACAGCAAAAAGGTGAACATTTAATTTTTTATAGAGACAATTTAGTGGAAAAAAGAACCACCACGTTTGGAAGAAATGCAACAATACATTTTTAAAGTTTGAATAATTCTATACGGTGATCTTTGAAAGCAAGAGTTTACCTGCTGCATCTCAACAAAAGAGAGCCATCACTTCCGATTTTATTTAATGTAGACTACCGATAGCTATACATTCTGTCAAGATTTAACATCGATTTATACTAGTTTGTTTCATTCAAACAAAAGCTTGGTTAAACTGCACCCAACACCAATACGAAAAAATGCATGTAAAAGCAGGGAAAATGATAATACAGTAAGGAAAAGAACGAAAACTGCGGAAGACTGATAGGGAATCCCCGGAAGCACATCAGCTAATATACCAAAAGGTAGCATTTCCCCTTTCCGCTACAGAAAGATCACTCGGGCCACCCCGAGTCAAATCTCATTCGTTTAAAGACATCCTAGCGAGGTACACGTCGATTAGATTGTTTATTAACATTGCATTTAAGAAACAAGGGAAATTTTAACCACGGACTTTATTTTAAACCACGGCCAAGGGAAGAAAATCACGTTATCCGACACCCAACTCTCCAAACTTCCATGTTTCACCGATCACGGGTGAGTGAATATTAACGTCGCACTGTTCAGCTACACGAGGGCTTTCGGCGACGGACCACGTAATTTTGAACCATGGTCAAGTGACGTGGACGACACCCGAGCTGGGACCCCCTCTCCTAACTACCACACCACACCAACGGGAGGACGTTTCGGCTCTCGACAGATTATCATCGCTGCCCTACATGGCGGGTCTTGAGTGGTACTAGAATCGAACTCATGACACTCCAGCCACGATCCCATACCTTGACCATTAGGCTACCGCATCCCCTCCTCTAATCCCGGGATTTAAACTCTACCAGATTTAACGAATGTCTGCAACGAATCTTTAGCAGAGTCAGGACCGATATTTCTGCCACGAGCTTGCTACTATAACCAGGACCTGATCATAGCATAGATAAATGTGACTGGTCCAATTAAAACTTTCTGTTCGACAACTGAATACAAGAAAATATTTACTTTTTATATGGTTACAAGGCTTAGCCCATGCCTATGTTATAAATTTGTTAATGTTAATATTTATCAAGAAAATTTAAAATTAGTTTCACATTTAGTTCTATCGTTTTATATTTTGATTTTCCCCGTTTCTGGTGGGAATAGGACGGCACCGGTAAGAAAGCACCCCCCAACAGGAGGCAATGGCCACTATAGTGGAAACATCCGATTAAAAAATTCATATTAAATTTAGTTTTAAATAAACTGATCAGTATTGTGATTGCCAAGACTTCATTAAGTTTACATGCGTGGAGGGCTTCAATAAACTTTGAAGATGTAGTTTAACGATTAAAATAGAATTAGTTTGTTAGGATCATAAACAGATTAGTTTCTCTCTGTAAATGAAATTTACATTAGATTAAAAATACAAAAATCCACAGGGATCAAAACAATGTAAAATCTGCCATTTATTATGAAAATGCAAAAAGTTAACCCTAGAAAGTATGAACGATAAATGTTGAATGATCGAATTTTGAAAGACTGGGATGAAGTTTAAAAGTTGTGGAGCTAAATAAAAACAGCACGTGTCAAGAAAAAACCCTAAACTAAATAATATACTCTGACCAAGGGTAAAGTTCACGAATTCGATAAAATGCAGCGTACTGGCAAATGTCTCTGAATTCGAAGTTTCTTGCAATTTTATATTGTTACTCAATATAGATACGAAAGTTCTATATCGAGTAAATTACTATGCTTTATCAATTGCTGATTCATCAAAATTACCTTCGAGTCTTCCGATACGAGATTTTCTTCACGATTATAGTTAAACCAATGTTTACTTCGTAGGCTAGTTAACAAAATTGCAACAAAGCAGAATGCGTAAAGTCTCTTAAGCAGATTTTTAGAGATTAACCGTCAACAACAAAACTTTGCATATTTAAATCCATGCTATGATGCAAATCGAGGAAATGCAGTACCACATTGAACTATAAAAACTTTCAAAATTCAGAGACGTTTGCTGTGTTTGACATTTTGGCAGTTTAAAATAAGCCAGACAGTATAGAAATTGTAGATAATCCTTGCTTAGTTAGCTATCTCTTATATCTGAAGTTTAGATCATAGTAGACAGTATAAATTAAGAATATTTTTTTAAAATATCAAAAAAAGTAAGCAAACTACGTTTTAGATCAGGGGAATTAGAGTTCAGAGCCGTAAGAACCTAATATTTGTATTTAAATCTTATCCCTCCCTTGACGTACGATGCCTGGAAGATAATCATTCGTTCCATGTATCACTACATACTGACGTCTCCGAGACATCAATGACTG
Organism: Trichonephila inaurata madagascariensis; assembly: GCA_019973955.1. Lineage (NCBI taxonomy): Eukaryota > Metazoa > Arthropoda > Arachnida > Araneae > Nephilidae > Trichonephila > Trichonephila inaurata. Next base: position 36,724 of record BMAV01000516.1, on the reverse strand, counting down.
CCTGTGGCTGACGCCGAGAATCGCGAATTGATCCCGTTTTATTTAGAATTGAAGGTTCTCTTCCCTTCCTCAAATATAAAAGTTACCCAAATTTCAAAATAAAGCGTTTTCCCGAGATCACAACGATCAGACACTAAAGAAAAATTATTAAAGGCATTTTTCGGAAGCATCAAATTCCGTTTTATTTATGTCTACAAATCAACAGGAAATAAATAGGAAATACTAAAAATGTTTCAGTGACGTCAATTCTAACGAACTACTTCTTTTAAGACACCCATTAGTCGCTACAGAGAACGTTTAAAATTTCTAAATTAAATACCAACGTCACGTAAGGCTCTTTAGCGACATTAGTTTTCCGTTATACATCTGTCAAAATTCTACAGATCGGTTCAAATTTCTGAAATCTATGTAAACCTTGAAAATAACCCTGACCCATAATTTAAGGCAGGTTAAAAAACATCAAATGTGCAATCAGAGGATAACTTTATTCGGCAGAGGACAACTAGTATCAGATATAAACCTTGGCCTGTGAAACACTACGGTTAAGGAAACTCACTCAACCCTTGGGCTCAGATGCGATAAAAGGAAAAAGCGCCCCAAACTAGAATTTAATCTGAAAAACACGCTAAAAGTCAGGATACTTATGGAGCTTTAAAATTTAAAATCATTCCAAGATTAATGCAGTATTTATTGGTATGGCATTTGATATGTGTAACGTGCCAGGTTCGATTAATTAAATTTTATAGAATGAAGGAATTTAATTTCATCCTATAAATTATAAAATTTGGTGCCATGTTAACCAAATCTGCACAGTTTACTGGAACTTCTGAAGTACTTAAGGTACAAAAGTAGCACTAAAGTCAAACAGAGCTTCAGGAACTTTAAATTTTGAATAAGTAGTTTGGGGAGACTAAAAATACATCAGAAACAAAGCGTAAATTGTCAGATGTTGACATATCGGTATAATTAATAGATGCCAAGTCGTTTACGCACAACAAGAAAGTAGAGAAGATTACCAGGCATGAAGCGTGTCTCATCTTCGCTTAACGCACGAGAAGTTAACCTTCGTTTTCTTTCAGGAAGACAATGCCGAAAGAAATTCTAAAAATTGTCGCGATTATGTTAAGATTGGTAAAAGTCGAGGTTTTTCACTTTGGTTTGACTTAACTTCACTTATACTTCCGTATGAATCATGAATGATGCGCTTGACCCAGCTTCGCGATTTTATCATTTTAAGCCATGTCTATGATTAAAGCATTCTACATTAAAAATTGATTCGATTCACCGATTAAGACATAAAATCCGATTTTACTATACTGAAGAAAATTTGTGGAGTCTGAAACTTACATCCTTAAAACATTAACCCCGATAAAACCCAAACTTTGTGGTCTTAACATTGAATTGCCAACACAGTTTTCGTGCCATTGAAAACTAATTTGAAAATTCCATTTCAATATTAAGTTCATTGTATAAATTAAAAATTTGTCAGAATAAAGACAGAACTCGTTTTTTTGGTACATATTCTCACAGCAGGGAAATTCCGGTTGCCACCTCGTGCCCTTGGGTGTCGAGTAAAAAAGGCCATCGTCCTGAAAGTTTCGAGCAAAGCGAGTTGAGAATCTCTGTAGGTCGCTTCTTGCTGCGAAGTCTCTTCAACCATTGCTTCCTGTTCCGTGCTGGCTCCGTGTTTTATTAGTTCCACTATTAATTAGTTTCAGCAATTATGTTTTCGGTAGACATATCTCGGAATTTAAGCTATTTTTTCTATTTCTATACAGCGTGAAGAATACTCTAGATACCAGGAAGTGACATTTTAGATTTTCCATTTCAAAACTTGATTTAACTAATGGAATTTTGGCGAACAATTTATTCTCTCTTTTCTCCCATCGAAATATTCGGGCAAATCAAAAGAGCCGGCCAAAGAAATCTGGATTTAAGAATCAATAATTCAATACAAAGTAAAAATTCGAAGGTCACCATGTCTCGTATTTGGAGTTTTTTTCCTTTCCTTAACAGAACGTTTTTGATTTACTTGAACGAAAAACCGAGAATTAAAGTTCTAAATGAAATTTAAGTTAAGAACAAAATAATTAGGATTTTTAAATTGTGCAAGAGTGAAAAGTTTCGGAAATTGAACCCTCCCCGTTAATGGAACGAGACATTAACGTAGAATTTTAGAATCAAGAACATTCGATTTTAATAGACGAAACACAAATTATAGTTGCAAAGGATTAAGAATTTTTATTTTACGGACACAAAGGAATTTCAAACTAAAAATAATTTGAAAGTCAAATTCATTCGTCATTGCCTTGTCACTTTAAGCACATCTAGGAAGCGAAACAAATGGTTTCACTTGGGATTACACAAGGTCGGGAAGTTAAAAGAAAATACTATTTAACCCGTCTTGTCAAAAAATGAATTAGGTCGATTGTGTCCCCCAGCAAATATAACTAGCAGAGCAGAACCAGACACGTGTAGCAGTGTTGTTTATTTTTAACTGTTGGGCCGAAACTAAATTCCGACATTGCTGAAACATGAAAGACAGTTTTTCAACCAATTAGCTCCGATTCAATTGGTTTCAGTATCATTGGCAAGGCAATCTTAATGCATTTCGATGTGTTGTTTTTGAACGGCTGAATAAGTACGCATATCTCCCTAAAATAGTCTATAATTATTCTAGAATTATTTTAAAGTCATTAATGTAGAATAAGTTTTACCCTTAAAGAATACTTAAAAGTAAAGCACAAGATTTCTTTAAAAAAAAAATAAATAAATATTTACATCTGTTACAGCTTAAGTGCATCATTACACCTTGACAAGGTTTAAATAAAGTGGTTAAAGAAAGTTGTTCAAAAGTCATTAGATATAAATTAAAAACTAAAGAGTATCTGTTCTACTTATAAGTGTCAGGCAGTACAGTTAAGTATAAAATTTAGGAATTCCTAAAAACTAAAATTTTACAAGCCTAGAAACCTGTACACATTTTAAAGTAAAGGTTGTAACCAAATCGTATTTTATGGATAGTCATTTTCAAAGTGAAATCCAGAAAATTCTCTTTTAAAAGTTACTTTAAAGTTGGGATATCAAGTACTTATTTCACTTTCAATTAAAAGAATTTAATTAAAAGTTAATTTCGTAAGACTAAGTACGAAATGAAGAGAAACTGAATTTTTGTGCGGAACATTAAAATTTGTTAAAAATCGTAACACATGCAAAATTACGCGCCAACCACTATATTATGTGTATACAAACAGTGTTTTTAGTTTGTTTACATAATATTAATTTTTTTAAAAACGAGGTGCGCTTGGAGAAGAAATTAAAAACATATGCAAAGCATAGTATATAAAAAATTAAAATTATAAACAGTGAAAACAAACTTACCTCCCGAGGCCATAAAATTTGTATACCAATCTACAAGAGGCTGCACAATACCCATGGTGACTGAAAAATAGCAATGTGAAAAAATAAATTAAAAACTTTAAAAGTACAACACTACACGAGAGACAGATCTAGTACCCGATCGAATTGGATATCCGTATTGCTTCTGCCACGAGATGAAGGTTCTATCTTTTTTCGTTTAAATACAGAGCACTCTTGCGTAGCTGACGTCAACGCGACCGTAGCGCCTCAATCATCAAAAAGGGTTGCCAATGCCAAGTAGAATTTTTCCGTGCCAAGTGATTTTCGCCAAATTCAAATTCGCGCCTTCGGATTAGCGTGAAATTTTTTTCTCCATCAAAAAGTTCCTTTCATTTTATATGATAAATAATGTGTATAGCTTAACGATTGATATCTAAGGGATATTTTGTAAATTAGTAAAATTTTCTAGCTTTTTCTGTCTTTTATATTATTTAGGTAAGTTA
>BMAV01000516.1:0-31869 GCA_019973955.1 Trichonephila inaurata madagascariensis | reverse complement strand
AAATACATTTCATACTGTATATATATAGGTAATTAATAAAAAATAGAATACATAACATAATACAGCTAGATTAGTTAATAATATAAAACCATCTAGTCAGCTACAGTTATCTTTTAATTACTACACAATTTTATCTCTCTCTCTATAAAAAAGGTTTTTCGTGATGCTGTAAAAAAATTATTTATTTATTTCACACACGAAAACAATAATAAAAAAAGGCTGTAAGTCTTGATCACTATTATGGCTACAAATTTGAGCAATGAGTATGAACAGTTGCGTAATTTGTGCAATGGGGATTGGTCTACCATATACAATTATACAAATTTACAATTATACTTATACAAATATACAATTATACTTATTCAAAGCATGAAATATAAGTAATGCTTTTAATGCAAATAATAATATACTAACAGTTTTAAATATTATTAAAAAATTACACGCCAGGGAAGAAAAATTATATGACTATTAAAAACATAAATCGCATAAACTTTTTAAAAAGAAAAATGTAAGCTCGTATTATATTAAAGTTTATGAAATGCCTTCACTTTATTTTATAATATTTATCACACAAAAAGGTAACTATTGACATTTGGAAACACATTGCATGTTATTTTCGAAACAGTCACACATTTGATTATCATCTATCGTCTTTAATACGTAAACGATACACCCATCATTATTCAATAAAATATATAATTATTTAATAAAATAAGTAGTTAATTTGTTGAATACGATAACTTTATATGCTTTAACCACTCTTCTGGGCGATTCATAAAATACCTAATAAATAAAGTAACAAAATAACTTTTATGAAATAACGAACTCCACGCTTTAATGGTTAACCCCAGCCCCAAATAAATGTATACATACATGCCCATATGCAATACACAGCTTAAAACAAAGATGAACTTTTTTCCTTCTGTTTTGTAACTTTTTAAATGTTTTTCTTCAACCTATAGCAACAATTTAAAATTCATTAGACTAAAGATTGGGTCATATTTCCTACTATATAATCGTAAAAAATTTTTACATATTTGATTTGAGATATGAATATACAAAATTAATATTTCTCTAAATATGAATGCTATTGAAGATTTTCTTCAGACATTCTTTCTCGATGTATAATTCTTACTATATTTTATTCAATGCAAAGAAACTAAATAAATGCAAACAATTTAATATGAAATTATGTACCTAAAGTACCATTATATTCAATTCATATTCTTTTGGTTATTGCTTTATTTTGTAAGAACAATACAACAGAATACAAATTAAAAGAAAAAAAATTACTGTCATAGATAAATGTCTAATGACTTTTTAAAAAATTTGTTTAAATTTGAATGTTTCTAAAAATTTTTCCCAAATATACGTAATGCTTGGTATCAATATATTTTCAAAGTTACAATTTTTTTGTATTTCAATATAAATTCCTTTTCATACAAAAAATATGCATGAGTCTTAATGGTATTCTCATTTCTTGTACTTATATCCCCTATATTACTTTTTATTGGTGTGGAAGTTAGGAGAGTGGGGGAGGGGGTTTCCAGCTCAGGTGTCATCCTTGTCACTTGACCATGGCTCAAAATTATGAGGTCCGTCGCCAATAGCCTTTTTTATTTTTTTTATGTCCTATACCATTTCTTATGATAAATATATGGGATTAGCTAAACGTAAAAATTGTGATCATTGTACGTATTATTGTCAAATGTTTTAATGAAAAAAAATGATTAAAGTGGCTACAAAATCATAAGAAAGAAACTATAAAAAATGAAATACTAATTATTATTTTATTTATTGTTAAAATAAATATAGGTGTTCGATTTTCTTCAATATTAAGGTATCCGACTACGTTCGGAACCGTGATTTTAAAAAAGCGCATAAATGGATAATTTTTATGAAATTTAGTGTAACTCATATTAGAACACATACATAAATTTGTTTTAAGGACATTTTGACAAAAAAAAATTATTTAATTACAATATTTTGGCAAAAAATTAACTTAGAATAATCTTTTTTCAAAATGTTCTCCTTTTGTGAAAAATGCTTCTATTATATAATAATATTTTACCTGTATATAGCTCAGACGCTCAGACCTCTCTACAGAGGCTGAACTAGAAGTTTTGAAAAATTCACATTATTTTCAGAGTTCCCACCAATTAAAATATAATTATTGGCATTTTTTCCTTAAAATTGCTTCCCTCTGTTGTCGTAAAATATAAATAAACCCACTTCTAAGTTATATATTTCAAAAATTCTAGTTGAGCCTCTGTAGAGAGGTCTGAGCTATACACAGGCAAATATTATTATAATAGAAGCATTTTTCACAAAAGGAGAACATTTTGAAAAAAGAATATTCTAAGTTAATTTTTTGCCAAATTATTTTATTTACATAATTTTTTTTTGTCAAAATGTCCTTAAAACAATTTTATACATGTATTCTAATCTAAGTGACACTAAATATGATGAAAATTATCCATTTATGCGATTTTGCAAAATCACGGTTCCGAACGTAGTCGGATACCTTAAGTAAAAAAAGGAACAAGATTGAAGGGACCGCAAAAATGGTATTTAAAGATTTACTGATAGTTAATTTCAACTTCTACAACATATAATATCCTTCATAAGTGTAACATGATAATTAAATAAAGTCCTCAGAAATTGGAATTTAATTTTTTTACAATCAGAGAATTGGCTATAATTTCCATAATATTCCTTTCGCCGTTGTTACAAATTTGTAAAAGCCTTCTGTTAGTAAAACATCATTGAGATATCTATGAATAAAATATCTAAAGCGTGTTATAATAATTATTTGAAACTATTTATTATTTGTTATTACAGAAAATTTTGAATCATTTAGATTATGACGTAAACTTGTCACACTGTGCAAAAAGTGAAAGATTTTCCATCTGAAATTCATCTTTAAAAGAGAAATGAAAATAAAATTAAAATTACAAAAAGATAAATAAAAAACGAGTTAAGACAGTTAACTCTTCCCTCAATAACACTACGTTTACTGTTTTCAATGAACAATACGACTTATACGTTCAATTGTTATAGAATTCTCATAATTTCTGTAATTTATATCTTTCAATGTCATACTTTCAATACATATACATATTCTTACGCACATATGTATGAATATTGTACTGTTAGTAAAGTAAACAAGATTTTCAATTTTTTTCTTCATTTCTTTTTGTATCTTTTGCTGGAAGCGAATATAACAGGAACAATCGAATAAGAAAAAAGGATTTTCTGTTCATCAGGAATTAACAAACAATGATTCCTTCAATCATAATTTTTTCCTATAATAAAAAAGCAAAAGTTGAACAATGTTCGTTATCAGTTTTGGATGTATAAAATGGAAGATTTTAGAATTTTTTACGAAGCTTCCGTTTCGAAGCAGAACTAAAATTGTGACAACTCAATTATGATGTAATCAAACTTTACACAAAGAAAGCTTTTATTTAATAATAATTGAATATAAAAGGACTATAAGAATTGAATGAATCAACCCACTATTTGTGTGAATATAAATTTTAATAATTTTTAAAATATGTATTAACTGAAATAAAATCGAAAATTTGGGAGCAAAATATCAAAGCAATTAGAGCTTATTTAAAAATCTTAAATTATTCTTATTAATTGATCTCAATATAATTTCATTTACTAATTCTGTCTAAGTTGTATAATATCCATAGTAATATAGAAATTTATAAGCTTTTTAAAAATTACGTAGTTTTCTAACAAATTATATTTCCCTTAGTTCTGAAATAAATGCTAGAATACTGTTTTTTAATGTTTAGGAAAATTTCATAGAAATTATTTTTTCAAATCTTATAGAAATTAATTTTTTAAATCTCCAAAACACTTAAGATGAATGTTACTTATTTCTAGTTTATATCGTTTTTTTATATCTTTTTAAAAAATTTTTTGGAATAATATTCTAAAGGTGGATAAATATTTTAGAGAAATATTCTGAACAGTATGCCATAATTTGATACAGCTCAGTCTTTCGTAGACCCTAATAAGAATATCAGCAAAATATTCTGGAGTTATGATTCGAGTAAAATGTATTAATATATTTCCGCCAGAGTTTGTGCACATAGGATAACGAAAACCATTTAACTCAATTTCAGAAAGGAAATTTAATCTAAAATTTCAAAATGTTTGTATTTTGGCAAGAAGCATGTTATTTAAGACACACACACACACACACACACACACACACACACACACACACACACACACACACACACACACACACACACACACACACACACACAAGCTCCTCCTATTTATAACCTTCTGCTCCTCCAATAACCTCCTACAACTTTAAAAACATTCATGAATCTTATCTCACTTCATTTCTCTTCCTTAGAAGACCATTTATAAATGATGGTTAACAATTAAAACTCAAACATTAAGAAAACTTTAAGATCACAAGACACGTGAATTAAGAAAAATTAAACCAATGGATTACTTTTTCTTTAACTTACTTACTCAGTTACAGTAAAAAAATATGCATCAAAGTGGAAGGGAATTATGTACTATGGGTAAAATAAATAAGAAGCACAATTGAATCGACTTGTTCTTGTATTTAATGATATTTTTTAAGTGAATTTTATTTTAAAACGCTTATATAACCATTTTACATCGCTAAATGAATTTTATTCAGAAATAAGCCTGGGTTGAGTTTGTGACGGGGCTTTATCGGAATTACTTCTATTAATCCTCTTGGGATTTCTTTGGGGCCAGAATGGCAATTCTTTCCAACCAACCCAAGAAGAGAGCGTGGTTATGCAGATTAGGAATCATATATATTGGGTAGTATTCGTGAGAAGTGCTAAGTAAGCTAAGTGAAGTGAGTTAAAGTTCTAGAGAAGAGAGTTTAAGCTTTAAGAATAGAGCGGATATTATTAAGTTAGGAAATAATCTATAAGGATTCAGTGGTTAATTACGCTATTTATCAGTATTACGGTTCGCGTCGTTTCACTCCTGGTCAGAAGCCTGTTATTCTAGTGTTGTTGTATTGTATATAAATTAAGATCATAATAAACTGATTTTATTATGGAAGAGTTTAGTGGTTCATCTTTCATTCCCTCAGACATAGGTCGCGTGGATGGTGAGGAGAGGATATCCCCAACGGTGGGGATATCACAAGTCAAATCAGTATTTTTAGCACAAGAATAAGACTACTTTATTTTTTTTTATTAGTGCTCTTAACCTGGATTTCATTTTATATAATTTTTTTTATATGTTATTAACTCTGAAGCTCCGTGAAGGTTGTAGGTGACAGACATAATTCAGAAAAAGAGTCAAATAAACAGGACGATGACAGAGAAGACACCCTACTCTTCAAGACCTTAAACCGAAGGTTTATTTTAAGATACCTGTTTTTTTAACAATGTTAAGTTTCAAACATATTAATAAAAGGATTTTTTGCAACATCACGCTGTTTTTCTTGAACATAATACTTGTTCAAAAAAGCCTTACTTTTTACAGTCAAGTAAATATCCTAGAATTTGGGGACCCACAAAACTTTTCTGTATGCGCCGTTGATCAACGCTATTAAAATTCGAGAGTAAGCAAATGTATTTATATATGAGAGCCTATTTTTTCCCGAACTGCTGAACAAAGAAACGAACCGGATGTACCAAAAGAAGGGAAATGTTTCAAGAAATTTTTTTTGAGAATTTAAATTCCAAAAGAACAATTAATCTAAAAATGTTAATTAAAAACGTCAAAATGATTGATTGCCCTGAAATGCTATTCATCATGCAGAGGTCTTGAAGATGTCAGGGGAAAGATTTTCGTCACTTTTGGTCTTTTTAAAAGTACCGTCCTTCCCTTCGGACTAAAGTCACACAAAAACAAATTTCAGAACGAGATAGAATCATCGTTTATCAGAATATGGTATATTTATTTTTTGATAAAATCGGGTGTTTTTTTTAAATAACAATTTTTTAGATTTTTTTTGGTTTAAAATTAAATGGATTTTAACGTGTTTTTGCGAAAGAAATATTTGAACACTTCACTGTATTTCTTACTTATCATCGTATCCAATCGAATTTATGATCTGAAAAAGTACATGCTTTTTGCTCTCTTCGACCAATCAATTTAAAAAATCAAGATCCCAAAACTTATTCTCTTAAGATTTTTCAAAAATTATTCGAAATTCGACTTAAACATTTAATAACTTCGCCCTTTATCTAAATAATAACAACTTACTTTTTCTCCATGTGTCTGGCTACATTACCTATGTTTGGATTGGAGATTAAAAAGTTTCTGACAGAATTGCGTATATATATATATATATATATATATTATGTATAATATTTTGTATTTTTCTTCTAATAAACATTTGTTTTGAGGTTTTATTTATAAGATTGCTTTCTGTGATATTTTTTTGGTTAAAAGCTACCATAAATTTTTATTGGTGCTTGATATTTAGAACCTCTTACTTTAAAACTCAACACTTAAAAAATTAAAACTTCATACATTCGCAAAATACACTCATTGACAAAAAAATTTTAGCGCACCAAGAAGGAGTCGTCAAAATGAACAGAAATTTTACATACCTAATGACTACTTTGATATAAGTAAAAGATTAGAAAATCAAAGAAAAAGGTTCATTTATTTTAGAGAAAAAGGCAAAAGAACGTAGGATTTAATACCCTGTTGAACTCCTCTAGCGAAAATGCACGATGCGATACGATCGGGCATTGAGGCATACAAGTTCTGTATGATGTCTTGAGACATTTCGTTCCATATTTGCTGTAACCTTGCCTCTAGTTCGTTTAAACTCGATGGATACCCAACTCGCCGTCCCAAATGATCCCAGATATGCTCGATTGAGGACAAATCTGGAGATCGGGCAGGCCAAGAAAGGGTAGTAACAGTGCGGAGACAGAAGACAGTCTTGTAACACCCTTGCCGTGTGAGTCCGAGCATTGTCTTGTTGAAAAATGTCTTCTGGGAGCCGTTGCATGAGTGACAACATGTAGTTGCAGGATGTCATTGACATACCACTGGGCTGTCATGGTGCCATGGTTCAATACTAGGGGTGACCGTGTGTTGCAGGCAATGGCATCCCCTACCATCACACCAGCTGTGGGAGCGGTGTGTCGCTGTAAAGCAAAGACAGGGTTAAGGCGTTCACCTTGGGGTCTCCACACACGAAAACGATTGTCATCACTGCTGAGATTGAATCTGGATTCGTCGCTAAAGATGACTTGGTTCCATTTCGCTGCAGTCCAGTTTCCTCCTGCGCGGCACCAGTTCAAACGTAGGCGTCGATGGGTGGGCGTCAAGGGCAGCACACGTAATGGGCGCCGCAATTCCAAATGTCCTTCAGCCAGGCGACTTCATATGGTTCGAGAAGACACATGGGCCTCTAGTGAAGTTGCTACCTGTGCCTGGATGGCGGCCGATGTAGCAGTTGGCTGTACGCGTGCATTTCTTACGATGTGGCGGTCTTCTCGACGACTGGTCTGTCGAGGGCGTCTCGAGCTTGGTCTTCGTGTAAATGTCATCTCTGGATCCACTGGTCCTAACATCTCCTCACAAAGCAATCAGAGCTGCCTAATTGACGAGCTTTCGCCTAGCTGACCACCCAGCTTCCATCCTGCCGATGATTCTCCTCCTCTAAAACTGCGACAGCTGCCCATATTGTCTTCGAAAACATCGTAATGGCATGTCTACCTCAGCTATTACTTTGTAAACGATTCAGCACACTCAAACAAGTTTTGGTTACCTTTTTTGTACTCCACGGAGAACGACGTTAAATGCCCTCTACCGGCTATACGTGGTGCGCAATCATGCTGCATTTATAATTATTTGCATATCTCCCCGACATGTACCTTCATGCCAAGTTTCGTTATGATCCCGCAATTATTTCTCGGTGTGCTAATTTTTTTTCATGAGTGTATTTATTTTATTTAAAAAAACTGTGAACCTTTTCTCCGGGGAATATGACGTAAGCCCCAGAAACACTGGGATAGCTGTTTGATGGTGAAGTTATAATAATTTTAGATACCTGAATTGAATATCTAGTTCGAAATATAAAGTATAATGTCTCATAACTCGAGATAATCTGTGCACTGGGATACGCAGCTGGTAAAATTTCTGAAAAACACATTTGAATAGTGTGGTGGATGGCTTATACCAATGCCTTCTATGAAACAAGTGAACAAAAATTGCGAAAAGTTATAAATAAAGTAATAAATGTTCAGGAAAGAGATCTGATATTGAAAATATTTTAGAATTTCAATAGAACTAAATCTTTTTTAAAGACTACTTAAGATAAAACTAGAGCGCATGAGCGCATTTTCGCTCAATTTTTCTTTAAAAATTTTCGCATTTCGGATACTTTTATTTTATGACTGCATTATAAAAGTCAGAATAATACTTTCGGAAAAAGATGGCAAGAGAAATCGTTATGAGACTGAAGAAGAGAGCAATAATATATTTTTATCTCTTCGCTGAGTGAATATAAAATAATATCAAGATGGCTAGATAAATAATCTAAATTTTTTTGAACATTGGGAAAGAGAGAAATTAACAAAAGAAAATAATTTCAGTGTTAATGTTGGAAGAGCATACAACATATTAGGTTGGGGAAAAAGAAATCCATTATTTTTTCAGTAGATGGCTGTAGTGTCGATATCTTGAGAAGTATCGATCAAATAATTTCAAATTTATGCCCGTTATCTAGGTGATATTTCACACTAAAAAAATTCTTTTGCTGATTTTTGTTTGGTCTATTCAGTTGTGAGTTACAGGATGTTAAAATTGGAAGTCAACAAAGAGAAAATTCGGTACATTTTACAGTTTTTCTTTGATAAAGGCAAAAATTCAAGCCAGGCGGCTTAAATTGTGAATGGTGTTTATGGTACCGATACCGTAACAGCTAATTAAGTGCAATTTTGGTTTGTCGATTCCGTTCAGGCATTTTTGATGTTAAAGATGCACCTCGCACAGGCAGGCCCTTCATCGAAAATGTTGATAAAATCACAGAAATAATCGGAGTTTCCCGGCATGTTAGTAATGGCAGGATCACCCAGGAGTTAAAGATCGAACATAAAACAGTTTTAAACCATTCACTCAAAGTTAGACTCAAAAAGAAACTCGATGTTTAGGTGCCACACCAATTAACACCACAAAACATGATGGACCGAATTTCCATCTGCGAAGCCTTGGTCAAACGGAATGAAATCAACTCATTTCTTAAACGGATGTTGACTGGAGATGAGAAATGGGTCACATACGACAATATTGTGCGAAAGCGATCGTGGTCAAAGCGTGGTAAAGCAGCTCAAACGGTGGCCAAACCAGGACTAACGGCCAGGAAGGTTCTGCTGTGTTTTTGTGAAACTGGAAAGGAGTAATTTATTATGAGTTGCTTCCGAATGGCCAAACACTAAGATTAGGTATCTACTGTCAACAACTGGACCATTTGAAGCTAGCGATTGACCAGAAACGGCCAGAATTGGTCAACAGAAGAGGTGTTGTGTTCCATCAGGACAAAGCCAGGCCACACGCGTCTGTATTGATTCGACAGAAACTCTGGGAACTTGGTTGGGAAGTTTTAATGCATCCACCATATAGTCCGGACTTGCCACCAAGCGATTGCCACCTTTTTCTCGCATTGCAAAACTTCCTGGGTGATAAGAAATTGGAATCAAAAGAAGATTGTGAAAATCGATTACTAGAGTTTTTCGCCAATAAGGACCAAGACTTCTATGAGAGAGGCATTATGATGCCACCTTTAAAATGGCTACAAATTATACCATAAAATGGTGCATATTTGACCCAAATCGGACAATCCGAAACATGTTAAATAAAGTCTTGAATTTCATGCGAAAATAATGGATTTCCTTTCCCCCAACCTAATATAAAAATGAAAAATTGTTATTAGTTGTATTGGGCAGTAAAAATTAATATTTGTAAAAATTCGAGATAGAAAAATATTTTTTTTGGAAAAGAAATCTAACCTATGCCGGAAACTTAATCAAAGTTTCCTTTCTGAATAATGGTTCAGATTGGTTTTCAGATTTCAATAGACGTGAAATATAAGTGTATAAAAAAAAATCTATAATATGGTGTTTGTATCTGGATAGAGAGAGTTTTACTGCATGATTCGTTTGTAGTCTTTTTCTCTTCAGAGATTATTTTATACGCAAACAATTTAATATTTCATGTAAATGGAATAAATAAATTAAAATTCCCGTAAAATCCAGCGTATAAAGTTCACTTTTAGGGCAAAAATTAGATCGAAATTTACAGAGGCGTGTTGAGGGGTACGCGCGGTACGGGTATGAAAATGGGAGCTTTAAAAATAAAAAATAAAAAAGGTGAACGTCGAAAAAAGTTAGACATCGACATACATCAAAATACAGCTTATTTAAAAGAAATGATATTCTTCATAAACTTAAGGGATTTTAGTTCTCGAATCATATTATTTTTTTTATTTTTAGAACTTGGAATAAAACCTCGAATTAATGACTTCAAAACACATAAGAGCATTGCTCCCGTACATTTCAGGATTCTACGTAAAAAAAGAGGGTGCGCGTTAAACGGCAAATATACCTAAAAATTCAAAATTGCAACTTAAAAGTGTAGGTGCACGTTGCATACTGGATTTTATAGTAGTTCAAAGGTTTGTAACAAAAATACAATTTTAATCCCAAATATATTCAATTAATCTCTTTAGTTTTTTTTTGTTTATATCCAAGATTCTTAGAACGAAATGGGATGTACACTATTAACATTTGATACAGGGATTCTCGTTCTGTAACCAGGATTTGGAACATTCCTTTAGGTTTCTGATCCGTTTCGTACGTCTGAGCAGCTGACGAGAACAACACCTGAGCTAAGCACCCTTCACATTTATACAAATTTGCATACAGAATCAGCCACACAACTGCGAGTACGTCATATTTGTATCCGTAAGGATATCACCATGTTAAAATGTAAAAGAATATATCTTTTTTCCCTAAAGATTTCCCTTTTGTTGAAATTAATGCCGAAAGATATCTTAATATTTTGAAGCAATAGCACATTCCTTGAATACAATAGCGTATCATCTTAGATTATCATGAAAGATAGTCTTGACAAATATATCGATATAAGTAGCTATTGTTTACTATTGCCTGTATCTACAGTTAAGTATTCTTTTAGTGAATGCCTTTAAACATCGTACAATGTTAGAATTTAATGTAACAAACTTGAACTCACTTATTATACAAAGTAGCTTTTGAGTGAATTTTAAAGTAGCAAAGAAAAGGAGGGAAAAAAAGTTATCATCAGATAATTATTGATTTAACTTTTTAAGGTCTATTAGATGTTATTCATGTTTAAATTTTTCTTCGATACGTTCTATACCTGAGGACGTGATTAGAATGCTCAAGAACTCTTCTTTAAGTGAACAACATTACATTATTGCAGCTGGTAAAAAATTAAGAGCTTTAAAAAAAGCTTTGAGCTTTTTTAAGAGCTTTGTGGAAAAGGAACTGTCTTAATAAGTCATGTCAGTAGATAAGTACATGTTAATGATTCAAAAGAACTAAATTTAAAATTTAATGAATTAAATTTCAACACATTAATTAATATAAAATGAATATAAAATAATGTAATTAAATATAATTATGGAATCCCTTATTTTCACACATCTGACTTTTAATCTTATTCAAACATATATTTTGAATTTTGTCTTCAGAGTTTAAAGTGTTATATTAACACGCCGCATATAAAGTTGCCAGAGGGATATTTTTGGACGGACCTCGGAATTTTTAACCATGGTCAAATGACGAGGACGACACCTGGACTGGTAACTCAGTGTCCTAACTTCTACTCCGACAGGAAGACGTTTGAACCTCGACATATTTAACATGCAACGGCTCTCCTCCCCTCGGTGGGTCTTCAGCGGCACTAGGCTTGAACTTGCAACCCTCTGGCCACGAATCTGTTATCTTGACCACCAAGCTACCATGGCCACTTTAGGTCTGTAAGTAAAAAGATTTTTAAAATTGGTTTTCCTGATGTGTTAAATGAGTGTCTGAAACATTTGATGATAAAAACTTTTCAATTCAGCATTTTTTGTTGAAAATAATACATATCTATATATTTTAATTCTAAAAATTGAAGAACAAAAAGTAACATCAATAAAAAATAGATTACTAAATAGGTACCAAAAAATCAGTTGCAGCGTTGGGTTTCTCATATCATGAACCTGCGAAATCTAAAATTTGATGTAATTTCCATCAATAGTTTAGGATATTATATTCCATTACAAAATGACAATCAGAAAATTGTGGGAACTTAAAGAGTTGTATAGTGATATGTAAATTTAATTATTCTTCTATTTTTCATTCGTAAAGAAATGAGGATAACGTGAATTCTGTTGCTTTGGATGTAATCTAGTTTATGATGGGTTTCGTCAAATATCTAATAAGCATATAGGAATAAATCTAGAGTATATGTTATTTGGATCATTTTTTGCACAACTTTGTAAAGCACTCTAATTTCACTATGGAAAACTTCTTCCTGTTAAAAGTTAATTAACTAATAAGCCCAGCGGCTGAGTGATAGCGTATTGTGCCTTCACGCCGCAGGTCCGGGGTGCAAATCCCGAGCTGGGCAAGGTCGACTCAGCCTTTCATCCCTTCAGTGGGTTGATAAATAAGTACCAAGTTTGCTTGGGAACTAAACACTGGATGTTTCGCTCAGACTGACTACCTGACTGGAACATCTGCTCATGCACCTCAGCACCCAAGGTCACGAAAACTGAGATGGGCCCAATAGGCCTTGGCCCTCATGAGCTTTCGAATCACTGAGTTTAGTTAATTAACTAATACATAATTTAATTTCCTTCCAGCCATTTATGATAATAATTTTCTGTATAGCTATTCTGAAATTTGCTGCGAGCGTCTCCCTTATTATTATTGTTATCATTATTTTGACTACTGTATAAAAAGTTATTAATTTTGTCAAGTAACGTATATTTTTAAAACACACTGCATTTGGATTCTTTACCTATATTAGATATCATAAAAGAGTCTTATACCCTTTAAACTGGGGTGGATAAAACAGAGAAGATGAAGACGTTTATTAATTTTGAGATGTATAAAAGCCACAATTGTTTCTTTAAAAGAAGTTTGTGTCAATGAAATTTAACTTTATTTCGCAAAATTTGGTTGAGGAACGACTGTAAATTAATTATCCAATGAGAGATTGATTGTTTATTGTTGTCGTTTATGGCAAAGTGCAGGGGTGCACTTGTCATAATTGAGGGTTGCCACAGCCCAGGATTTCCCCCCATTTTATGCCTTAAACCGCATGAGTTACTTTGGGGAACTATTCTACTCCGGCCACCACACGGATTACACGTCGCAAATACTTTGAAGCGATAGACAGCTGTTAGAGCCCTACCTGGAAATTTTTAACAGTCAAAGACAAGGGGGGACCTGACAAAAAAATATTATAAAGCAAAAAATGTTTTGGTAACAAGTAATATAAAAAAATTAAAAGTCTTCCCTATTTATAACAAAAAAAAAAATTTATTTTAGTTACTTTTTATTAAATTGTTACAATTAATATAAATTTGTATATACATATGATAGAATCACAATATTAAATGGCAATATAGAAAGCGATTTTTTTGTTGTTGCAATTTTCTTTCTGTGTATGGTATTGGACTATTATTTGTGTTTTTGTTACTATTTTATCGTTCATTAAATTTAATTATTCCGATAAAATAGCATAATAAAAAGAAATCACATTCTCAGAAATTAGGGCCATCCCAGGTGGAATTTTAACCCACGATCTTTGGATTAGAAGTCCAATGCGCTATCCATTGCGCTGAAGGGACACAATGAGCGTTTTTTTCTTTTTATATATGGTGTTGGACACTATTTTTCTTTGTTACTATTTATCCATTAATTAAAAATAATTAATGAATTAATATTTGAAACAACTATTTAACATCTAGTGTCATCCATTACAAGTTTAAAAAAATGTATCTGAACTTGAGTGGATGAATAAAAAGTATTTTATAAACAATTATAAATTTGAACTATTATATATATATATAATAGTAGGAATTGAATAATTCATTGAGTACATATAGTTTTGTTTATATTTGTTACTTTAAGGTATCCGACTACATTCGGAACCGTGATTTAAAAACACGCATAAATGGATAATTTTCATGATATTTAGTGTCACTCAGATTAGAATACATACATAAAATTGTTTTAAGGACATTTTTTGACAAAACAAATTATTTGAATACAATATTTTGGCAAAAAATTAACTTAGAATAATCTTTTCCAAAATGTTCTCCTTTTGTGAAAAATGCTTCTATTATAATAATATTTTGCCTGTATATAGCTCAGACCACTTTACAGAAGCTCAACTAGAATAGTTGAAAAATTCACATTATTTTCAGAGTTACCACCAATTGAAATAACTATTGGCGTTTTATTCTTAAAATTGCTCCCCTCTGTTGTCCTAAAATATGAATAAACCCACTTCTAAGTTGTACATTTCAAAAATTCTAGTTGAGCCTCTGTAGAGAGGTCTGAGCTATATACAGGCAAAATATTATTATAATAGAAGCATTTTTCACAAAAGGAGAACACATTTTGAAAAAAAGATTATTCTAAGTTAAATTTTTGCCAAAATATTGTATTTAAATAATCTTTTTTGTCAAAATGTCCTTAAAACCTTTTATGCGTGTATTCTAATCTAAGTGATACTGAATATCATGAAAATTATCCATGTATGCGCTTTTGCAAAATCACGGTTCCGAACGTAGTCGGATACCTTAAATGGTGATAATAATGTAAATGTTACTTCACTACCGCTTAAAAAATATATCACTTATTTTCAATCTCGCTTGTTTTCAAAAAGCTACACATAATTCCAAAAAACGTTTTTTGATTAAATAATAAATAAGTAATTGTAAGAGGTATATAGGTAATATAATCTTTTGTATCTACTTTATTTCTTCCTTTGGATTCGTTAATTGCAAATAAGAATTGCATCCACAATTGAACTGAATATGTAATGTTAAGATTCAGGAATGGAATCGTTTTTTAACATGTAATTAATTAATTAATTTTTCAGCATGAAAAGGTTACCAATTTATCATGTAACGTATAATTTTTTTATATTTCAAATTAAAACTATATTATGGAGAAATTCGATGTTGTCCTTTTAAACAAGGTAACCAATTTTCTGCCTTAATAGTTTTCTTCACGAATAAGAACAATGGCTTCTCTCCGGAGAGACGTTAATCCAACAAAACTAAGCCAAACTAATCACAAAGAAGGAAGACCAATATAGTACCGAAGGGAAGTATTATTAGAGATAGTAAAAAATTGGCACACAAAGATGATTGCAAGAACAATGCATTCATGATGCTTTAATTTTCTTTTTCTTATTCCTCTTATTGCTTGAATAAAAAAAAAAGCAAGCAATCAAATTTAAATGATATAACGCAGGGTGTCCATTATTCTAAAGTTCAAGAATGTACAGCATTAAAAAAATAATAAATATTTTATTTTAAAAAAAGCAATTCTGTTGCGCATTTTTCTTTTTAAATTCCTCTTAATGTGTAATTTTCCTATAATTTTGCATTGTAAGAAATGTATAATTTTTATCAGAATTTGATGGTGTTAGAACAAAATAACACTAGAATAGTGGAAATTTCATAACATTTTTATAGTATGTTACAAATGTATGCTTGTAAATCTACATAAACTGTTATGATAAGAAAGGATTAACTCTATTGAAATATTTCCTAATTTGAATATAAATCTTTATGTTTTCCAACTCAGTTCGAATTTTATATTCCCTCTACATAAATTGAGGATTTGGTAAAAAATATGTTATTTCTCTTAAAGAGTGGCGCTTTTGTGTTATGAGGTATTAATAGGTATATATAGCGATAATTTACTCAGGAATATATTGTGTGACCTAAACGAATTTAATTGCAATGAAGTAAATATTCTTTGTAACTAATTGAATCAGACATTTTAAATTTTTATTTAACCAGGTACGAAATATTTTGCAGAGCAAAGGTAACCTTTGAATTCTTTCTCAGTGCTTGTCTGATCGCAATAGCCGGGGAGGCATGGTCGCTGACTTGTGGCCGGCGTTGGTGTACCGTGGTTCGACTTGGCTCACATTTATAATCAAGATTCAAAATTGCAACGTTCCGTTGGCAATAGCTTTTGTGCAGCTTCAGAAGTGTGACTTTAATAAAGATCAAAATTTGTACTACTTTTTAGTTTCATTAATTTTTTGAAGAAAGCTGAATAATATAATGATAATCAAGGCATGTAATACTTCTAGAACATAATTCATTTCGAGATAAGTTGTAAAAGAATGCGATAAAATTAAATTTTCACCCTAATTAAGGGAGACAAATTCTTATTTTAGTCCAAAAACCAGTAATGGAAGTTCATGCACAAGTGACGGAGTTTTTTGTTGTATTATGAAGCGATGTTTGTTAAATACCGGGTGTTTCTAAAAGAATATCGGAATTTTAACGGTTTATAGTATTTATCACATATAAGTTACAAGTATAATTCATACATTGAATGACAGAGTAACTAAAACAGTTTTACCTACAAGTTTACAAATGTTCAATATGAGCCCCATTCGTCACATGGCATACATCAAGTCGATAGGCAAGCTCATCCCAAACTTTTTTTCAGTGTGTCTGAGGAAATTGCAACATCTGCTTCCATCCTATGTCTTAAGTCTGAAAAGTCAGCTAGTAGTGGAGGAACGTACAAACAATCTTTATGAACCCCCACAGATAAAAGTCACATGGCCTCAGATCGGGTGAACGTAGAGGCCATACGATACAAGCTTTATCGGGAGGCTCTTTGCGGCCAATCCATTGGTTGGGTACAGAGATATTTAACCAATCGCGTAGTAAGAAATGCCAGTGAGGCGGTGCACCATCTTGCTGCCAAATGAAGTTATTTGGTTCACTTTATTCCAATTGAGAAAATAGCCATAGTTGTAGAGCATCAAGATAGGCAGAACCAGTTACAGCCTTGGTCGTCCCGTTACTTTTCCCTTTACAAAGACAGCCAGTTGCTTCAAACTGATGATAGAATGTTATTTATTTGGAGGTTGAAAACCAAACTTAATACGGAACGCTCGTTGCACAGTAATAGCAGATTCTGTCTTTGCAAACTGGAGAACACAAAACGCTTTCTGTTTACTCGTTGCCATTTTTCTACTAGCGCGTTGATCGGCAAGAAAGGGGGAAAAATTAGCATACGTTTCTCGTACACGCGCACACATGCCAGCAAACAAAACTGTTGAGTTGCTGTTTCATTCGATGTATGAGTCATACTATTATTTTATATGTAATGAGTACTATAAAAAGCGTTAAAATTCCGATATTCTTTTAGAAACATCCGTATATATAATATGGAGTGTGAGTCTCAAATAGTGCTTTTACAAGTCGCTTGAAAAGCACATGCGAAAAGAATGATAATAAAAAAAAACCCTACTGCAAATTTCTTTTTAAAAAAAATTGGCAACCGATGAAATTGAAGGAATATTGTTGCAACAGGAAGATCAAAAGACTAATTATATTTAAAGTAGTAAATGCTTTCAACAAACCATCTAATAAGGAATACAGTTAATGTATTATTGTGTGTGTGTATTGTTTCATAAATACGAATCATTTTGAGTAAGGTAGGGATTATCTTTTATTTTTAGTAAATTGGAATTCCCTCTCATATTAATTTCCAATGTTAGTGAACTTGAATGTAAGGGGATACTAGCTGAGGTGTCAACCTCGTTATCTGACCATGGTTCCTTTTGTTGTTGGTTCGAGGTGTATAAGGTGGTAAGTGGACTTCGGTGGTAGTACTGGCCCCCAAAACCATTCAACAAACAAAATGTTAAATAGTAACTGATTTTAATAACCTAGTCCTGAATCAGGAATTTTGAAATAATTTTCTCGAATTTTAAAATCAGCTCTTCCATGGATAAGCATTTATTTTTACTGGAGACTCCATTTTATTCTTAGTCAGAATTGAAAAGCTTAATAAATCCGACATTTTTCATTATGTTTTCATGGCATTTAGATGATTTTATATACGATTAAAGTGTTATCTTATGTAAAATATTAATTATGGTTTATAACGAATTCTATTAAAGAAGATTCTCATAGCTATTTAATTGCATGACCTTAATAAAAATATTTTTAAATGATTAAATAATGCTATAATGGGATATGTAACAGGATTCAGGGTAATCTCTTCCTCTGCATATATTACTTAATCATCAATCAGGTACTGCATTGCTATATATATAAGATAAAGCCAAACAATACATAGATCTTTTACCATACATTGTGCTGGCCTGCGAAGCTAGCGATCAACAAAATATGTTAGGAAAAATTGATGTAGTCTTTTGGTAAAGTTTGCTGCTGTGCATTATTAAGCAATTTAACTATGGCTCTCTTTTATCCCATTTCCTTTTGCTGCAATTAAGACCGGGATGCACTACGTTTTTCCTATTAATCCTCTTGGGGAATCTCTGGGCCAGCATTGATTTAATTTACAGCCAATCCTCTCAAGAGGAAGCCGCGATATTCAGATTAGTTAGTAGATAGTATATAGTGAAGGTTTTATAATCGCGAGGAAGAAGGAGAAAGGAAGCTGAGATATTGAACGCTGTGAGCTGATGGTAAGACATTAAACTTAGAAGTGTAAGTATAGAACGGGCTTTAGCGTGTTAAAGAAAAATTAAGGAATATAAAGATTCATAGGTAAATTTGCTTAAAGGTAAGTGGTTAGAATTCCAGGCGCCTATTTTATTACAGAAGCAGGGAATACGTTTATGTCACTCCTGGCTGCTTTTCTATAAAGTAAGCAAGACTTGTGTTGTTCATCATATATTTAGACAATAATAAATTGAATTTATTATGGTAACTTGTTCAATCATTTCTCCCACAAATCTATAGGGCTCGTGTAGGATGAAGAGATGGTACTCCCCTGGTGATAGAGTATCACATACTTCTTCTTTATCTCTTTTTCTATCTTTTCTCTGACATATATATAAGTAAATAAATATATGCACCTAAAATCAAATTTCTAGGAGTAAATAGTGATATCTGCCATAGTTAAGTTAATTACAAATATTTTGAAAAATAATATGAAAGATGTTTATCAGCAGTGAAGTTACTTTATGTTTCTCATTATATTTTACTACTAGAACTTTAACAATAATTAAATAGGACATGGTAATTGTAAATTATATTACTTTTTGTATGAGTAACTCTACCTTTATTTTTTATAAAATTATAAGAGTCTAAGAAAAGAAGTTGAAAATGGACTTGCGTTGTGAGATTAAATAAACAATTACTAAAATTAACTTTGTTAATTTAAGCAAATATTGTAAAAAATGTAGTAATTTAATGCAATATGGTTAGAAATAAAATTAAAATCAATTGTAAAAAATATTTATATAGCATAGATGTTAATATTTATTTCCCGTGCTGTGCTCCCCAAACTTCAATCACCGTGCCCCCCTTCTCACCTCATCAGCCTGATATATTGGACCCTCAAGATTTTGAACATCCCTCCCCCTCACTCCCATTATATGGCTGAGTGATTTAAAAGTTCCTCAAAAATCCTAAGACTACCTGTGCTAATTTCAGACTTCTTTTATCACTCCCCCTTTAAGAAAATTGTAAACATTTAACTATATATAAAAATATTACAAAATACTAATTTCAAATAAATAAATATTGTACTTAATAATAAATAATCTCTTATAATCCAGGCT
The DNA here is from genome assembly GCA_019973955.1 of Trichonephila inaurata madagascariensis. Lineage (NCBI taxonomy): Eukaryota > Metazoa > Arthropoda > Arachnida > Araneae > Nephilidae > Trichonephila > Trichonephila inaurata. The sequence goes on along the minus strand of BMAV01000516.1, from coordinate 12,045 downwards.
TCCTCAAACTCAGCACTTCGCGACCTGACTTTTCAATCATAATTTCATTGCCCTCCCTCCTTACTAACAATGTGTTGAATGCAATAATAATGTACTTTGATGCTAAAACTAGAATACGACTACAATTATAAACCGTACAAATTATTAATACAAGTATTAAATTTTGTAAATGTTTCTTTTCAGTAATAGATATTTTAAGTTACTTTTAAGTAATAGATATTTTAAGTACCGTAAAATCCGGCGTATAGCGGATTTCACCCATATACTAAGCATTTTTTCAATTTTAGGTATATTCGCCGTATAACGCGCACTCGTTTTTTACAAAGGAACCAGAGTTATGCTTGTACAATGCTCGTATGTTTTTCAGTCAGTTGTTTGAGTTATTATCCCAGAAATTTGAAAAAATAGTATACTATTAGAAGCAGAATCCTTTAACTTCATTAGGTATATGCCATTTCTTATAAATATATAGCAAATCTATGTAGAAGTTTAATTTGTCTTACGCTCATCTCTAGGTTTATTTTTGAAGCTATCATTTTTATACCTGGTGTATAACGCGCATCCGTAAATTTCGATCTAATTTTTTGTGTTAAAAGTGCGCGTTATACGCCAGATTTTACGGTAACTTACTTTCAAGTAATAGATACTTTAAGTAACTTACTTTTAAGTAATAGATACTTTAAGTAACTTACTTTTAAGTAATAGATATACTTTTAAGTAAAGGGGATAAGTATTGGAACAGATTGCAACAAACATACAACGTGTATTTTTATTACGTCAGAATGCATTTTGTTTTGTTTCCTTTCAGTAAACTACCGTAAAATCCGGTGTATAACGCGCACTCATACTTTAAAGCTGCAATTTTAATTTTTTGGCATATTCGCCATATAACGCGCACCCCCTTTTTTACGAAGGAACCTTAAGCATACGTGCACAATGCTCTTATGTTTTGAAATCATTTATTCGGGGTATTATCTCAGGCTAATGAAAAAATAACGTATTTCTTGATCTACAACCCTTTAAGTTCTAAAGGACTACCATTTCTTTTAAATAAACAGTACTCTCGCGTACATACAGTAGTCAAATTTTTTTATGCCTCTTTATTTTTAATTTTAAAGCTTTCACCTCATAATCTTCGGCTTATAACACGCACTCGTAAATTTTTATTTATTTATTTATTTTTTTTTTGTTTAAAGTCGGCGTTATATACTCCGATTTTTAATAATTTAATAATATTTTTGGGGCTAATTTTATTTTCGATTTTTTCGGGATACACTTCGGTAATTCTACACGCAGGGTTATTGTAGCCCCCTTTTAAGGGAAGGCTTCCCACATTTTGAGAATTGCTGACTTAACTGTAATCTGTAACTTAACTTTAATAAGAATAATGGTGATGAATTTCTTTCACAAGTACTGTTATATCATTTGAATCTACAGTCTCAATTTTGATTCCACGCTTTCCAGACAGTTTCTACACTTATTTTTGAGATAAAGAATACGACTAAGAAATCGAGATGGGGAAGTAATCGTTATATTCAGCTCTTAAGGTTTCAATATGTGTTTCTACTATTTTTTTGAAAATATTATATTGTAGTAATCGCTATATAGCTACAAACTATAAAATAACTGAATTAATATTCGGATCGAATAATAAGCGTATAACGCGCAACTTTCCAACACAAAAATAAGATCGGAATTCTATGGGAAGTGCATGCTATACGCCGGGCATAAAAACGATAGCTTTAAAAATAACAAAAGAGATGAGCATAAAAACAAATTTAGTTCTATACATATTGAAATATTGTTTATTTAAAAGAAATGAGAGACATGCCTTATAAACTAAAAGAGTTGTAGTTTTAGAAATATACTATTTTTTCAACAGTCTGGGATAATACCTTGAATAAATGACTGCAAAACATAAGAGTATTAAATACTAACATTTCAGATTTCTTCGTTAAAAAGTGGGGGTGCGCGTTATACGACGAATACACCTAAAAATTAAAAAATGCAGCTTGAAAGTATAGGTGCGCGTTATACGCCGGATTTTACGGTACATGTTCCCAATAGGTTTTGGGGGGCAATTCTAATGACCTGCCCAGGGATGGCACATCTTTCAAATTTCTACGAGCCTTAAAGTCTATAAAACAGGAAACTTTAATCAGGCGTAGTTACTGCCGTATCAGCTTATATCAATGTGATGGCTGGGCCCCTCGCTACAGGGCCCTGTAACATGTGGGCGCGCAACTACAGCCCCACCAACAGGGCACTCATATATGGTAGTATAGTTCCAGAATCTTGATGTATGTATCTATTCAGAACTAGCTACGCCAGTAAATCTTACCAAAAATATGACATTCGTACATTTCTAGAAAGTGTTAAGGGGTTGGAGACCGCGGACCACAGTTTAAGAACCGCTGATTAATTCTGTATGTTTTTTCAAGGTGTTAATTTTTTACTAGTTTTAGGCAAATGTTAATATTAATTCTCTTTTTTAAAAAAATTACATACATGTACAAAATTTTTTCCAATTCATATAATCGATTGAATCAATAAAAAAATTAGATCTAAAGTGTTGATATACGAGACTCCAATATTGGCGATTTTGAGCCAAATGTGGCAACCCAGGTCCGATCATTTGTGAAAAGGCTCCTATTTTGAATGAACGTGAATTTCGGTTTCTCTGTTTTTGTTTGATTAAAATCTTATCTCATCCTTCTCATTTTGTGTGCATATGGATTGTTCCTCAAAAAATTAGCTGTGAATAGAAATAAAGCAAAATAGCGAAACAAAAAAAGATAAATTTAGTTGAACACTCTCCCTCCTTCTTTCAATCCGTCAAACCAATCAAATTATAGCTTGTTTCTTCATCTTCATTTTTCGTACTTTGAAAACGAGTTTTTATTATTTTTATCCCTCCCTTTTTTTTATGAGGGAAAGTCCCATTGATGGCACTGGCATTGAAAGTTCTTTTTTTGGTCCCAAAAGAAAAACCTTTTTCCACGCTGTTTTATTTAGCCATTTTTTTATTATCATTGTATCTATTCGAATTATGAAATCCGGTTTCGAAAGTGATGTTTGTGTCAAAGTTGACATGATGTTCAGATTTAAGACGTCAGCACAGGTAAAGAAAAATACACAAATTAGTGTTCGAAAGAAGTTTTGAAATTTATTTAACGGAAGGGTTTGATAAACTGGGGCCATTTTTAAATCATTCTTGTATAGAAAAAAGTGACGTCAATTACTTTTTATCTCTCATCTTATACGTCGAGCGATACTTAACAGTTTTGTACATCTCCCCCCAAATCCAAGCAATTCGTCTGGCGAAATAATGGAGCTGAAATTAATTGTATACCACTTAGAAATAATATATTGTGCAGTTGGTTTTGCGTCATATAACGTCTCCAGGCTATTGTGCTGACCTGGTCTCTGCCTTGATGAAAATTTCCAGACAGTTAAATGGAAGATAGTGATATTTCCACAGAAAACATACTTTTGTAGTATGTTGATCATTATTTATGTAAAACGAAAATTTAATTGATTTTGTAAAACCAAATGTAAGTTAAAGGGTATCCGACTATTTTGGACTTTTTTAAAAAATAGATATGGGATTTTTTTTGATTTTAGATTTATTTAGTATTTTTTTGGAAAAAAAATCAAAAATGAAAAAAAATTTATTTTTTTAAAAATGGGGAAAAAAGGGAAAATGACAAAAATGAAAAAGGGGGTCCCTGTACAAAGTTTTTTGAACAAATTCGAATTTTTAAATTTTGATATGTTATTTGTTTTCCTTTTAAAAATGACCTTCAGGGTAAGAGATTTTTTTAATTTTTAAAAAAAACCAGGATTTATCTTTGGGGATTTTAAAATTTGTTAAAAAAACGGTGATTTTATTCAATAAAGGAATGAAATTTTGAAAAAAAACAGTGAAGGGAAAAACTAAGGTAAAAAACACTTATGTTATACAGAAAATACACAAAAATTCAGCTTTTTTTTCAAATCCTTTTGAGCAATCGCGTCACCCGGGGTTTTTTCAAAAAAAAAAAAACACATTTCGAGAAAAAACGCATTTTAAAGTGACATCTTGTGTTTTAGGATCGTTTTTATTTTAAAACCGTAGTTTTGTTCGGGGAATGGAAAAAAAAAAAACTTGGTTTTTTATTAAGCAATAATAGGGCCTATAAATAAAATCTAAAAGAAATTTGTAATTTTTGAAAAAATTATGATTTTAGGGATTTTATACCTTTTTTTATTTTTAGTTCAGAGAACTGAAAGTTACTAATTTTTTAAAACTTTTCAGAGCCCTTTTTCTTTCCCCTTTCCCCAGGACGACTGCCAGGGTTGTACCCTGGCCCTTTCTAAGAAATCCATTCCAGGCTATCCTGTTCTTGATCTGACTTTTCCCTTTCTGACATTATCTTTTCAAAAATTTTTTTTAGGGAACAAACCTAGTCTTGGTCTTCTTTTTGAATCCTGGGTTTGGGCCCCAAAAAGCTTTTTTTAAATATTGTCGTCCCAATTTATCAAATGTCCTTTATTTTACCGATTGAAGGGGAATTTAACAATATCTGGTTCTTTAAAAAATTTCTAAATTTCTAAATTGGTTCTTCTCCAAGCATTATCACATTTTAAACCTCAACAAATATACTTCCAAGGAGCAACCCTTTCTACAGTAAATTAATGACCAACTTTTAAGTATTTGAGATGTATATTCCCACTTCCAACTTACATATATTTTTATTGATGTTAAGTAAGTTATATTTGAAATAGTTATATCTTTATAGATATGCTTTTCTAATAAAATTCCAATGACATACCTTATATGATATTTTTCAATGAGAAAAACTATTAGGATTATTATTAATACGATATATTTGCTTGATACTTAAAATCAAACATATCGAACTAAAAAATGTAGGAGCTTAATTTTGTTGAAAAGGTTTTGGAGTATAAAAACTTAACTCAGTGACGCTATAGCCCACGAAGGCCAAGACCTACTATGCTCAATCCGTATACGTTACCTTGGGCCCTGAGGTGCATGAGCAGATGTTCCTGTCAGGTGGTCAGTCTGACGCGAAATCTGAGTATATACATAATTATTCATAAAGAATAACTTTTGAATAAACTTTTAAATGATTAATGTTTAAAACCCCCATCCCCCGAAATTTACGGGGATTTTTAAAACAGTCGATAAGAAAATAAAACTTGTAAACCCATTTTAGGAAGCTTAACATTAAATATTCCGTTTTCAGAGAAAGTAGAAAAAAAAACACATTAATTACATTTATTTATTTATATTATGTATCTTATAAATTAATGTTAAAGAAATAAATCCTGGAGCAAACCCCAGATTATGGGAAAAAAAATTTTAAAAAAAAAAAAATTGTAACTACCATCAAAATTTTTTAATTTTTGCATTTCGACCAGGGGAAGTTATTTGTTAGAAATTTGCCATTTGCTGGAACCGTTTTTTAACATCCCAACCTCTTTTAAATGATTTCGCCAGATATCCAAGCTGAAATGACTTTGAGATTGCTATCAAAAATTTTTTTTTATGTAAATTGTTAACAAAATCTATATAAAAGAATCAACAACTAAGTATAAATAACTTTCAATGATTATTTTATAATAACAAGCTTGACTAAAAAACATGTATAACGAAATTGTTCCTAACATGTAAAAGAAAAAAACATGTTTAATTCAGGAAATATTTCATTGTAATACATATTACATAACACAACATTAAGATGTTGAAACATAAAAAACAAGTTTAATAAGTATTGATTTTCTTATGTTTAGCATCATAAGTTTTCAGTTGAGATGTGTAAATGACTATTGGTAAGGCAATTTTTAAGGGAAAAAAATCGATATTATCACCTGCTACTAGCACACACACACAGTTTGCATAGCACAAACAAACACGCAATAAAGTGGCAAAACATTTTAAAGCAGAAGGCTCATAATTAGATCGCAAATATAAAGTATGTAAAATAGAAAAATTTTGAAGATTATTAAACAGTTTTTTACCCTCAAATTGGTTTTAGAAATCCCGTTTAAAATAAAAATTTTGCTTTAATTTTAAATAAAAAAATTTTTTAAACATTTGTGGATTTATGGCAAAGAAAGCCAAGGGGACCACATTCTCAACATACTCCTCCTTTATAAATTACCCTTTTCTTTCTTTTACTAAAATGTAATTTTTTTGTAAGCACAAAATAAAATAACAGAGAAACAAATTAGTTATATACAAATATTTTAACGAGTAATAAATATGATACAGTAGCCTCATTTTTTAAACGTTACACTAAGGGAACACGAAAGCTATTGGTAGAGAGCTCGTAGTGTGTAAGAATCGAAGTTAAATATTATAAATGGTTTCTTGTGTTCGAAATTTCGAGGCCTTTGAAAACCAGTGGACAGTGAACGTCTTTTCCCGAATAAATTTGGAAACCCGGACACCGTTCGGATACGGGGGTTGTTCGGATTCAAAAACGAATGCATCCATGCTGAAAACGGGCTCACGCGTTTTTTCTTTAACATAACCCTGGGTTTTTTGGGGCCAAGATTAAGGCAACTTTTTTCCAACCAAAACACAAGAAGCGAAAGGGAAAAGAAATGCAAATAAGATAGTTTTAAAAAAGAACAGAAGTTTCAGTAAGTGAGATGGCAATTTGGGGAATGTTAGGGGGAAAGAGACTAGGGGAATTGACAGCCAATCGTGAAGTTACCGGGGAGAAAAACCATTAATAAAGGTGCATACCATTGCACCCCGAACTTTTCCCACAAAAAGATTGAATCTAATTTTGGGATTAAGGTGGGACTGATTATTTGATATTAAGATTGAATATTTTTAAAAAAATTTAAATAAGGGATTAAATAATTATTTAGTAAAAGTGGTCTAAATTAGGATTCAGTTTAACTATCCTTGTGTGTTCGTTCATTATAGATTTCCTTATTTAAATTTTTGGGGTTAGAATTTAAGTTCTATTTTTAATAAAGACATATTAAGTCCAAAATGTTTTTCCCTTTAACCCTACACCTTAGCTCCACGCTGGCAATCAAATATACGGTCACCAACGGGGGGGTATCACAATGCAGTATATAAAATGGGCACTATACGAATATTGAAAATCAAATCATCACATGTGGGAAACGTACTTGAAGATAAAGCAAAAATAGGTGCAAAATGTAGTAATTTTACCTTTATTGTGGAAAAAAACACTTTTTTTCGCTGTACCATTTATACCTTCTTTTTTTCCTCTGCAAGGTTCTGTTTCTTTTAAGCAGATTGTTGAGGGGACAGCACTCTGATTGTTGTTTTTTTCCACTCCATAGCTATCCCCAAATGGAAAACACTCAGCATTTGATGGACCCTGATATTTTTGTTGTTGTTGTCCCGTTTCACATTTCATCGTCGAAGGGTAGGATTTTTTTTGCACGGAAGTCACAATCTCGTCATCATTTATCATTTGAAATCCACAGTCTTCTGCATCGCATGCCATCCAGGTTTCTACATCTTCTTCATCGCATTCTTGAAATCCTGTGATCGATTAGTCAAAGTCGGTAATCTCCACTTTCTCCCTTTGCGATACGGTCCGATATTTCAAGTTTTGTCTCTATGTTCAAGACGTTGCGCTTCCGTTTTGAATTCGAAGCCATAGCAGTTCACAACTCAACAAAAGAACACGTATACACCCCCCTCACTTGGAAACAAACCGACCTAATATTACGCGCAGATGTTTACCGAATCAAACAACTGAAATTTCCCAAATATCCCTGACCTTGGGAACAAGTTTGCTAAATTTCCTGCCTGTAGGTCTATTATTTCAAGAGCGTGAATTATTTTTTCTCTTGCGCTCCTCCCCCGGGACCACATTAGTCTTTTTAGAAAACCGTTCTAGAATTCACCACTCATTAAAAGAAACATGTTTGCCAAATTCCAAGTTTGTGAGTGTAATATTAAAAAGGAATTTTGTCATAATCCTGAAAATCCACTTTTAGCGAGTTCGTCAAAAAAAAAAAAAAAAACAAGCCTGCCAAATTTCAAGTCTATGTGTTCTATAAATTTTGGAGATCCCATGATGAGTGAGTGAGTGAATCGCTTTTCCTCTATATCTATATAAATTTTCAATATTAAAACGTTGAAATTTAGTAATTGTAACCACTGATGCGTGTATGTGACATTAAAGAGAACTACTTATGATTATTGGATTTCTTAGATAAAGATTCTCCTGGTTTTATACCTTTGCATAGAATTGGGAAGAAATTTCGTAATCTATGGTAAGATGAGAAGATACATTATGAAATTTAAATGACAGAATCTTAATTCCAAACACATTTTGCCAGCAATAACTTTTTTTATTTGATTCCAAAAAATTCAACAATGTTCATGCCCCAAATTTTTTTTTTTTTTGGGGTCTTTTATAAATACAAAAGGTTTACTACATTATTTAAAACCTTTGGGCCTCTTTAAAATGCCCCTATCGTAAAATAATCCATTTTTATGTTACAATAAAAATATACACAAATACACACAATCACAAACAAACAAAAAGAAATGTCAATAAAATAATTCCAATCACATTTTGCCTGAAATAACTTTTTTTTTATTTGATTTCAAAAAATTCAATATTGAATTTCAACGTGCTCCAATCCTTTTTTTGTTTTTTTTTTGTTTGAGGTTTTTTTGTTTTGTCAAGTACGAAATGGTTACTACATTATTTCTCAATTATTCTTGCTCCCTTTTAAATTGCCCCTATCGTAAAATAATTTTTATTTTTATGTTAAGGGGAAACAAACCAAACACACACAATCCACAAACAAACAAAAAGAAATGTCCATAAAATAATTCCAATCACATTTTGCCTGCAATAACTTTTTTTATTTGATTCCAAAAAATTCAATAATGAATTGCAACGTGCTCCAATCCTTTTTTGAGGTCATTTATCAAGTACTAAATGGTTACTACATTATTTCACAACTACGCTTGCTCCCTTTTAAAATGCCCCTATCGTAAAATAATCTTTTTTTTATGTTAGGGGAAACAAACCAAATACACACAATCCACAAACAAACAAAAAGAAATGTCCATAAAATAATTCCAATCACATTTTGCCTGCAATAACTTTTTACTTGATTCCAAAAAATTCAATAATGAATTGCAACGTGCTCCAATCCTTTTTTTTTTTTTTTTTTTTTGAGGTCATTTATCAAGTACGAAATGTTTACTACATTATTTCACAACTACTCTTGTGCTCCCTTTTAAAATGCCCCTATCGTAAAATAATCTTTTATTTTTTATGTTAAGGGGAAACAAACCGAATACACACAATCCACAAACAAACAAAAAGAAATGTTCATAAAAACCTTTGTTTAAAACAAAAAGAGAGTCATCTTAAGATTGTAATGAATGAGATAACCTAAGACAAGATGACCATCTTTTGGAACAGTATCTTTTAATGTACATGGCATCCCATTATGCGCGTTCTACTTAACTATCCTCTTGCCTAATAGGTCAAGGGCTTTATCCTAAGCAAGGACGAATGAAGGCTGTGTGAGAATTTTAGCAAGTTTTCTCATTTTCTTGCTGGTCGCCAAAGAAGATGTAAAGTTCTATTTTGTAAGGAGAGTGCTTAGTATCGTAAACGCGTATGTGAATAAAATATCCTTGAATTACATGGAAAAGAGTGTCGAAAAGGTAAATTGCCCTTGACTTGATAAATACATATGTCCCAGAACCTTACAGAATTCTGGACATTTCGCAAATAAACATCATTCTAGTAATATCGCTGTTATTAAATTGACATTATTTATGCAAACTTTTTCAAAAAAAGCATTTTGCAATATTTCATTAGAAATGAAGAGTAAAAAATATTGCTGGTGTTATTAGAAAGTATGTTGACATTATCTCTCTTTAAAAAATTTTCAGGTGTAGAGATGTGGAAAGAGTTAGGAATGTTTAAATTTATGCCTTTTTTTTTTTTGCAATATCCGCATTGTTTGTAATGCACAATGTTTGATGACACTTCTTGACCATTTAAAAATAAAATTTTTTGACTAGAATTTTTTTATAACACCCAGCCTCAGATATGATAGAAATTAATGCATTTACTACATATGAAGATATTACATTAAATTATTAAAAACGATATAAAATATTATTGAGATTTGAGCAGAAGATGATATAATATTTTTAACAATTTTTCTTGTGCAAGTATACACCAGCAAAAAGTTTTTTCGTTGGCATTGTTGTTGTTCAAGATGTGTTCATATTTCACAATAAAAATACTTTTTACAAAAAAGTAACAAAATCATATATATGCACTTAAATATATTTTCAAAATGATTTTCTTTTAAAAAATGAGATTTATTAAAAAAAAAATTCTATTTTTCAGAATGTAATTAAATTTAATTTAAATTACATACCCTCCCCCTCCAGAACACCATTTTACTCTGCTGAATAAATCCAAGAAATTAGTTAATCCCATCTCCAGAAATAAGAAAAAAATTAGTGGTTTTTTTAAAAATTTCTTTAGAACTATAGTTTTTACACTTTATTTTCCCATTCTATTTTTCCAAGATTAAAATACAATTAAAAAAACAAAAAACAGTTTTAGTCCATAACTTTAAGGTAATCAGGTGTAAACTATCAATTTAATTTTCAAAACTTTATTTTTCAGTCCTTTATATACACATTCAAAATTTTTGTAATTGTTATAAGAAATCACATACAGGCAACCCCATTATGCTTCTTTTCAAATTTTATAGTGCCAAATACAAGAGAGTGTATTGTTTTTTTGGTTAAAAAAATATTTACCTCAAACATTTGTTGACTTTTATTTCTGCCCTATTTTTTTATTTATGTTTTTGTGCCTTTTTTTTATGTGAGATGTTGATCTTATACTTTGATCATTTGTTTTACAAATATTTTGAATTTTAGTTAACCATTTTCAAAAACTTAAATGTGCTTGCGGCGACATGTATGAAAAATCTAATTTGAATGTTTATTTTATTTTTTTATCGTGGTATTGAGATTATATTGTATCTCTCGATATATCTTTTTCTTACTTTGGACCTAAATTTAGCATTGCGCTTGGCGTTTGTAAACGCCTTTATCGTAATTCACCGATCATTAACAGCAAAGGGTATTAAAATGAACAAGAACAAATTGTAACTATAATTAAAATTATTACTTTGTCTGTTGATTTAGTATCTTCTAAATATATTTTTAATTAGGTATCCAAAGATGTTTTGATAGTCGAAAAAGCTTAATTATGAAGTCAGCTTCTATTTTAAATTTCAACATCTTATGCTGTAATGTTCATCATGTCGCTGTTTTTAATTTCTGTTTTTTTTCCATTTTATGATAAGAGTAATGATTTCAGTAATGTAGCCACCATGTATGGCAAAATCAAATGATTATTTTATCTCAATATAATCTTTTGAATTTACTTTAAGGATCATTTTTATTCAAAATGCATAATGCATTGTGAATATAAACTGCTAGAATATAAAACATTTGGACATAGCGTATTGCATAGCTGTAGCAGATTATTGGCTAAAATAGTAATTTTGAAATATCCAGTCGACCAACAATACATTTTTCATATAAATAAGTAATAATTTCGTTTTTTCTTTTCATATTATTTTATTTGAAAAAAAAAATTTATTATTTTCTTCTTTCCCATTTTGAATAACTTTTCTGCAAAAAAATTTTCTTTTGAACCAAAAATGTAATGAATTTTATTTTTAATAAAAACGGAACTTTTAACTTACACTTACTCTAACTACTAACATCGTCTTTCTTTGTTTATTTAAAATGTTCAGCTACCTATACTTCTCACACAAAAATAAATCATCTTAATACAACTTGTAATATTGAGTTATGGTTAGAATGACAAAATTTGACTTCTGACGTATCACCTTTTTCTCTGCATTAGAAGTTTTGATCTCTGAATTGTGACGTCTCTCGCGTCTTTCTGCTAAATAACCCTATGTTCTTTTGGGGGCCACGATTAATGGGAAAAAAATTTTTTAACCCCAAAACCA
>BMAV01000515.1:170535-202554 GCA_019973955.1 Trichonephila inaurata madagascariensis | reverse complement strand
TTAACTGTGCTCTTGATTGAAGTGTCCTCTCAGCTAAACTTGAATGGGTTTCACTAACTTTCAAATGGTTTCCCTCAGGGCCTTCTACTAAACCGTTTTCCACCAAATGTTCTCTTAATAGATTCAGAACCACCACTAATTGCTTTTCCAACAACCACAAATGTGTCCGTGGGACCCTAGTGGTCAAGGTGACGGAGAATCGGGATTGCCACTGAAGATCCGCCGTGTAGGGGAGCGATGCACATTAAATTTGTCGAGAGCTCAGACGTCCTTCCGTTCTGTGCTGGTTTATCCATTGGGCACCCAGGGACCTAGATAAGCTGGATTTCTAAGTTATAAATTACGATCCGCCAGAGCCAAAGAGGTCTGTAGATCTTCTGTGCCCAGGAACTGAAATGAGCTTAAATCGGCCCTGCTCCCATTGGTGAGGTGGGGTAGGAGAAGGGTGCCAGCTCAGGTGTTGTCCTCGTCACTTGACCATGGTTCAAAATTACGAGGTCAGTCGCCAAAAGCTTTCGAGTAGTTGACTAGTGCGATTCACTGACTGACTCCCCCTGGTGTCACTAAAATCCTGTAATGCACATAAAATCTTTCAAATCGTTAAATTTTTTGAAAAGTGCTCAGTTTGGTGGTAAAGGTTTGAAAAGTAGCGTGCCAAATCGGGTAGTCAGTGGCGTAACGTACACACCCGCATTCCGGGGGGGCAAGGTTCTAAGGGGCCCCAAAGCCTGAATTCCACCAAGTACCTGCCCTTTGTAAAATCCAACTTGGAGGGGACCCAAAATCTGACTTTGCAGGGGGGCTCAAATGTTTTCCGTCACGCCACTGCAGGTAGTGACCCTGTCTCTTGACTAAGGCTCAAAATATGAAGTCTGTCGCCAATAGCCCTCGAGTACCTGAAGAGTATGACTTTAATATTCACTCACTCACAAAACAACCACAAAGGCCTCAGGGCATATTCTTTGGTCATCTTCTCGTGACAGCAATCGCTAAGTGGTCATGGTCATGAACTCGTAGCCGACTTGTCGAGTGTCACACAAAATCTAGTACCACTGAAGACCCACGGTTTGTAGAGGCTGATGCACGTTAATTTTATCGTGGCTCAAAATTTCATTGTAGGAGGAGTTATCTTGGGTGTCACGTGATTCAAAGTGTTGAGGTATTTCACCAATAGCTATGCTGTTTTACAGTGTGAAGTTAATAAACTAATACCCACTCTCGAATTATTTTTTTGGCTTTGTCGGATGCCCTGGTCGAGATTTGCAGAAAAAATAGAAATTTCATAAGAAATTCCTAGGAATTCAAAATGGAGAGGTTAAAGGGATTCTTAAATATATATTCCTAAATGTTAAAGATTAATGTTGCAGTTTAACAAAACCTTGCTATTTTAACAAACAAAAAGAAGCATGATTAGCAACAGTCTTCTAAGAGTTACCTCAATAAAGCTGATGATATAACATTAAAAAAACCCAATTTTACGTCAATTTCTACTTAGGTAAACAAAGAGAAATTCATTTTAGGTACCTTTTATTAAAAAATTATAATTAATATAAATATGTATACATAGGACAGAATCATAATGCTAAGTGACAATTTTTATTTACTATCATTATAAGTATTGTATTGTCGTCCAAAACAATCGTGTCTATAAAATTTCAGTTCAACTGAATGCTTTAAAACGTGAGAGAAAAGAAATCTTTTAAAGCATTGACCCAAGTCGCTAAAAATGAAACCAACGTGGCTGTATCTGTAATTCTTTAAATAATTAGTCTCAGTCCATTAATTTTAATTAATTATAATTAAATTATCGTATTTTTACCCAAAACAGTAGGGTAAAGAAAATTTCAGCTCAAAGGAGCGTTTTAAAACGTGAAAATAAAACCTTTTCAAGTTTTGACCCCCAAGTCGCCAAAAATGATGCCAACGTGGCTGTATTTGTAATTCTTTGAATAATTAGATTTAATCAATTCATTTTTATTAATTAAAATTAAATTACTGTACTGTCATCCAAAATAATTATGATTATAAAATTTCAGCTCAATTGAGCGATTTAAAATGTATTTTATTAAAGATTGAAAATTTGAACAAGACATATATGAAGAGAGTGAACTAATAGCGGGAATTGAAAAAACATTACATTGGAAAAATTTTGTCAGTTTACATTCATTCTTATATATGTAATGCATTCTTTAATATAAAATTTTAAACGTTTTCTGGAGTTTTAAACTTTAGAGGAATAGTGCGTATATTTGTAATTTTAAGTATCACACAGAGCGGTATATATATTTCGTCATTCTGTACAATAACAAAAAATCCATCTTCTGATTACTGTTTAACGAATACGACAATAATAATTTGCAAAACTATACTGACTAAACAAATGTAAAATTAGTTTGTTAAAACAACGAACGCTTGTGTAACTTCTAAAACTTTTACAAAGTGTTTTCACAATAAGTGCTCATTGTATTGAATTTTTTCACGTTTCGCAATAAAAAAATGCTACATTAAAATCATTCTCCTCAGTTATTGTTCTGAAGGATTTATCTGAATCTAGAAACTGGAAAGAGAATATATATAATATATGTATTTAGTTCGTTACATTTTTTTTCACCATAAAATCGTAAGCCCTTTCAATATTTAAATACAACTACCTTTATGTGTTTTGAAGTTTTTTCAGATACGACTACAAAAATTGTATCAAAAATGAAAACAAATTCCTTTTGAAACAGCTGTCGTAACGAGACAGTTGTAGTTTTCAGAATCAATGTAATGTTACCCGTAAAAAATTTAGTACGGCTCTAAACTTGATCTCATTCTGTTGAAAATGAAATGCAGTTTTAAATAACATAAAATGACTACGCGTACTATATGGCTTGCCGACCATTTTGGCCAGATCAAAAATTGTCGCCAAATGCCGGGATATACAACTAATAATGAAACACTGTTCATGCACATGCTAAAGCACAATCTTGTTTATAAATTATCTTACTTTTAGCATTTTCTTCCGAAGAATGATAAAAGTTTCTAAAGTTGGGGCGGGAAAGGAAACTTAGTGTCTGAGTGGTAGCGTATCGCGCTCCCCCCCCCCCCCGGGGCCGGGGGGGCAAACCCGGGGCGGGGCAAAGTCGACACAGCCTTCAACCCATCAGTAGGTCGATAAAGGAGTACAAAACATTCTTGGGAACTAAACACTGAGGGTTTCGTGTCAGACTGACCGGAACAACTGCTCCTGTACCTTAGTGTCCAAGGTCATGAAAACTGAGATGGGCACAGTAAGCATTAGCTTCATGGGTTGTTGCGCCACTGAGTTTAGATTAGGGGGAGGGAGCGAATGAGACCTCATTAACGATGCACTATATATATTTTTTTATGTAATGTAATAATGCGTTTATTTTATAGTTGTAAGGATGCAATCGTAGTAACTGAGAATTATGTATGTTAATCAAATCAGCGTTTATTTATGAAATTTTAACTTCAGATGAGAAAATTTTACATCTTCAAAGCTCAAACGCCAGGTAAACAGGAGCGAATTATTCCATCTCAGTTTTAAATACAATCAATAATAATAATAATAACAGGAATGTGTTGAAGTCGCATGTTCAAGTGAAGGGAAATGTAAGTTGATTCTGAAATTGTATAGGTATTTTAGGAAAAGCTTCAACCACTCAGTAAGGCACGTGTAAGCTATGTAGATAATCTTTTACAAGGAATTGCCGATAAATCGTTAAATTTTTAGGTATTATCCTTTTAACGAGAAATCACGAATAAATTTGTCAAAATATAAGTTTTACTCCTTTAATTCGAGATGAAATGAGACGCTTTTCGAAATAATGTATTCGGTTTTATAATTTAGAGAAATAATATATATACGGTAGGACCCGATTTAAGGAACTCTTTTTTAACGAATTTTTCCTTTTCCTCGATCAAAATGGAGACGAATTATTGAACGAATAATAAACCCCGAAATTTTCAACAACCCAACATTTTTTTATTAGTTTGGATTAGAAAAAATTTAACTTTTAAAAGACATTCCTTTTGTGTGATTCGGAACAGAAAAGGACTTTTCTTGTAAGCAGCAAATTTCAACAGCGAAGGGTGCAGCCCACTATTAGACTGTACAGGTGTAGATGAGTCATAAGTATCTTACCGCGTGAATTTTGAATAGGACAAGAAACTCGTATTTCTCACCCCACTCCACAACGCAAAAGATATTTTCAGAGATTTTATCATTTGCTCTTTCTTGAGTGAAGTGAGATTTATTACACGTACGATTTTGCAGAAAATTTGTTAAGCACGGCAGATTGTCAAAAACAAATACGTAACGATTTTTAGATAGAAATTTATAAGGAAATTTCCATGAAAACTGTTACATTTTCTTGTTTTTTACATTGTTTGGGAACTGTGCATGCACCTAGATGTAAAAGACACAGTATTTTCTTCTCTGTATAAAGTCGAAAAATAACTATTTCGAGTCAGAAATCAAAAAGATTGCCAAACATCTTTTAGTCAGTATTTTAAAATTTCCAGTTAACTGGAGCGTAATAATTCGCAAGAAGTATTTTTAACTGCTGAACAAAAAGAGTGTAATTACTAACTACGGATATTTTTTTATGTAGTTGCTTATTATAGAATTCCTAAAAAGTGCACTAAGAATTACATTGTTTTGGATCCAGATTTTATGAATAGCCCTGATTTAACAAATAAAATGTTCGTTCCACAAGAGTTCCTTAAACAGGGGTCCGAGTGCATAAGAGTAGAATTTTTAGTAAATAATAAATTATTACACATATAAAGCAACTCTAGAAATATTAGCGATGGACCGAGTAATTTTGTGCCACAATCAAGAGCTTAGAGCGACTTCTGATCTGGCACCCCCCCCTCTTTAAACTACCACACAACGTTAACGGGAGGACTTGGACCTTAACAGACTTAACGTGTATCAAGTCCTCTGCACGACAAGTCTTTAGTCACACTAGGGCTCGAATTCATGACAGGCCGTGGTAGCCTAGTGGTCAAAATTTCGGATCGTAGCTAGCATGTCAGGAGTTCGAGCCCAGTACCACTAAAGACCCGCCATATAGGGCAGCGATGCACGTTAAATTTTGTCGAAATTTCAAACGTCCTCCCGTTGGTGTAGTTAGGAGAGGGGTGCCAGCTCAGGTGTCCTCCTCGTCAGTTGACCATGGTTCAAAATGACGAGGTCCGTCGCCAAAAACCCTCGTGTAACTGAACAGTGGGACGTTAATATTCACTCACTCACTCAGTCGTGCGTGCTGAATTGGTAACCATGAGCTTCGTTACATCTAATGTCACCAATAGGTTACTATAATACGAAAAAAAACCTAAAAATTTAACTGCTTTTTGTTAAAATATCATTTAAGTATTGAAATGCAATTTAAAATTGTTATTTATGTTGTTTCTTAAAGCCTTCGTCGGTTTGTTGATCGACGGTCTATAATACGCAAGCACCAAATAGATCTAAGAATCAAAAACAGAAAAATAGAAACAGTTTTTGAGTATTTTCACAGCTGGAAATTAACGTTTGGGATCTATTTATTTGAAACATGTCGAAATGAGTCAATAGTGTGTTACCAAGTTTGCTTCAGGAATAAACTGAAAATAAAATTCCATGACTCTAATTTAAAGTGAACTGAAAAGAAAATGTCAAATGCCGTTGGACTTAAAGTGACATTACTCACATCGACTACTCAAAAACATTTAACATTCAAACAATTCTTTACTTGAGTAAAAATTTACAAGTTACTATAATACTGTACAAAAACATCTCAGTTGCGTAGATAGCCCATTTTTTTCCATGTTATAAGTGATGCAAGTGTCTTCCATGATGACTTTCAATATTTTCTTTATCTCGTTTTATTCCAGGCTGTATATTTTAACTCTTTATTGCAGAATAAAAAATAAAAAAATAACGCGTAATATCAGTCTAAAATTATCGTACTGTAAATTTTGTTTGGACGAATTTCTCGTGTAATTTATCTAGTTGACATATATATTTTTTATTTATTTCTTTAGCCAGCGTATATGCTTGTTTTTTTTTATTCAAAATGTTTAACGACTGAGGAAAAAATGTGCTATTTTTAACACATTTTATCGAATGTTCCTGAATCTAATGCTTCTGTACTAAAAACCAAATAGCTTGAGTCAAATGTCTAGATTTTAGCAATTTGGTGACCATGGCGTGATTTTAAAATTATCCATAAAAATTAATCTATAGGTAGTTCATGAGCCACACATTGCAGTTTCGAAATCTACTAAAAGTGTTAAGAAAATGAAACAATCAAAATAAGAGTGGATTTTTGCTTTACGAATCATTAAATCAATGTGGAAAATATAAAAACAGTTGTTAAAACAAAAATAAGTGAATGAGAAAACCAATAAAGTTTTTATTACAAGAATTTTGAAATATGATATTGTGCAAGCGAAATTTTTTACGAAAGAAATAATTATTATAAAAGGAAAGTTGCTTTTGTTCTTTCAATTATATAATCATCGTTCACTTTCAATTAAATACAGTCTGCAAATAAGAGTTGACGTAAGTAAATTCGAATTGAATCAATAATTTAAAAAATTTACATATTTAGTACTGTCTGTTGTCATGACTACCCTCCACTGAATTGTAGAACCACAAGAAACATTTTTACTATAACAAACGTTAGGGGAAAATTATATAGGGCAGTGGTGACCATTTTGTGGCGCAACTTGTGCGTGCTGCATTAGATTTTTTGAGCTGAGTGTTCATCTATACAACACTAGAAATTTTGTCGCATCTCTATTTATACTATAATCTTTTTTTTCTGTGAAATTTAGTTTTTCTGAAATGGCAACAAATTTGTTGATATTTTAGTACTAGAGATCTAAACAAAAAATAATATTGAATGGCTGAGGAAAGTATCCTTATCTTTTTGATTATTAAAATGTTTATCTTGGGTATTAATAGTTTCTGGTTGTGTGCTCTTGGTTCAATTGTAGTTCGTAGCATAGCTTAATATAGGGTTGTTATGAGGACCGTATGCTTCACGCGGTCCAACAAGGAGATTTTTTGCGGTCTGCGAGACAGTTACGAAAAACTGAATAGACAGAAAAGTTTCTCTATATTAAGGTGACCAACCATCCTTCTTTAGGGAGAACAGTTCTCCTTTTATAGGTTCTATACTTCCTCGAAGTGTGTCCTCCTTTTCAATATTTTTAAACTGATCTGCTATATTCTTTGTATTCAGAGATGAACTAAACATGTTTCCAATATGCCGAAGAAGGGCCTGATACAAATATCACAGGAAATAACAGTTTTCAATGGTGTTTTATGACTTTATCGCAAGAGTAAATTGGGCACATATAGAAAGCTATGTTGAGTTTTTTTCGAAAGAAATGCCTGATATTAAAATCGACGAGAATTGTCTGCTTGAAGAAATTAGAAGACTTGAATGTATATTTAAATTTTAATAAACTGAAACAACTAGAAAATCAACATACTGAAATTGATGAAAGATGGGTGGATATACTTAACCTTTTGAAAAAGGAACACAATCCATATAAAAATCTAGTTATTCTTGCTGAATTTACGTTGTGCTACCCTGGAACTACTGCAGCAGTTGAAAAAGTTTTTACAGTTGGTTATAATAATTTTTGGACAAGTGAGTAAACAAAATTCAATGTTGATATTTTAGCTGCACAGTACTTACCGTAAAATCCAGTATGAAGGATATTTTTTACTCCGAAATTTCCAATACATTAGAAAAGGATGTATTCACAAAAAAAAATTAAATACTTGTTTAAGTAAATAATTAAAAGGAATGTTCGCGTAATTAGGGCATTTTTGTTTGAATGAATGAAATGTTTCATATATTTAAGTTGTAACATATTTTCTGAAATTTTTCGTCCTCCTTTTCATTGTTAAGAAACTGGTTATCTTATCTATATTAGAGTCAATATATATTTAAAAGCAAAGTTTTCTTGCATGCAGAGGGACTGCAATCATTTTAAAAAGGTGCAGCCCTCCGGTATCCTCGACTTCCACAATGTGGCCCTGCAGCCAAAACATTTGCCCACCCCTGATTTATTGGATTAATTTAAGTTCATACATAAACTGACGCTTTTATATTTTACACATATTCAAAAAAATTATGTAAAATAATTTTTAGCTTGATGTAACATTCTGACTTTTAACAAAATTTCAAATACAAGACAGCTTAAAAAAACAAATAATATATAAAAAAAAATTTAAGTCAATTCCTACTTTGAATGGATGAATAGAAAGTATTTTATTAACGATTGAAAATTTGAAAAAGATATATAAGGAGAGAGTGAACTATAATAGTAGGAATTGAAAAAAGAGCTTGATTTGTCTGCATTGTTGTAACTATGGCAACCTAGTTTGGCTGAAAAACAGGTTTTCGACGCCAACTTTGTTTTAACAGTTACATTGTTACAACAATAGAGACGAATCTAAGTTGGCGTCAAAAATCGGTAATTAATTTAATTAAATTTAATTAATGAATTAATATTTGAAAAAACTGTATTAACATCAAGTGCCATCCACTACAAGTTTAAAAAAATGTATTTGAACTTGATTGGTGGAATAGAAATTATTTTATTAACGATTGAAAATGTGAACATGATAAATAAATATATAAATATTTAGAGATAGTGAGCTAATAGTAGGAATTGAAATAAAACAAACGGCATAAGTTTGTATAATACTTTTAACATCTATCTCAACACAAAAATAAGAATTTGCAATAATTGGTTGGTGAAAATTATAAAGTTTAAATGTGCAGTTGCTGTCGTACATGGTACGACAGAATTTCAAGAAATTCAAAAGAGCTGTTTTACGTTTTGCACACAAGCACTGTCATCTGGAAGCGAAGGAACCATTTGCATCAGTTTTGACAGCATAATGATCGTCGTTATCTTGTCACTTCCATTTTTGTTTCTTCTCGATGAATCACAAGTTTCTGTAGAGGCTTTCGTCATAAGCTCTATTTGTGTTCTTTCCATGAATAACTCTCATACAGAAAGGAATTGTACTTTTCTAAAAGATTCTCTTTGTTCTATTTTCAGTATTAATAGAGGTAGGAAACGATGTAAGCTCGTATATGTAATTCTCAGAATTATTATTTTAAAATTCACGAAGAGTTAAATTGTAACCACAACCACAATCCACCATCAAAACCTTTTCAATGTAATTTTAGAATAGGTACGTATTCAGTGTTGCTAAGTATAGAGGTTACAAAACTGTCGAATATTCTTAGAAATGAAAAGAATTTTCTGAAAACACCTAACGTGTAACATATTCAGTTCTTTTTACGTACAGAAATTTTATATTAAGTAGAACAGTACTGCTCAAACTTTCCATATTTTCGACCCAATTTTCAGTCACAATTTTCTGCGGGGCCCCCCCCGCCCCATCCAAACAATAACAATGTATTCAATAATGTACTTCGACGTGAAGCTACAATACGAATTTAATTAACTTTTAACTTTTTTTATATATAATTAACTTTTTTATATATAATGTTATGTACGACAAGCTGATGGGGCCACTGGTAATTGTTAAACTTGGTATTATTAAATTAATTTTAAAATACATTGTGCAGTCCTGAAGCATTTATAGATATATTATACCAGTGCAAATGCGTATTTTTTTATGTGAGAATGTATTTTGCTTTTCTTCCTTTCAGTAAATTAATAATATTTTAAAGTAATATTTCATTTTCGTCTTTCCGACATACTCGCGCCCTCCTCGGTTTTCGCCCCACAGTTTGAGAAATGCTGAAGTAGAAGGAATAATTAAATAAAAGGTACTAACAAAATCTTTATTGACCACCAAAACATACCAAAAAGGAAGCTAAATCTGGAAGAAATAATTTTCACTTAATATAAATGCGGATTATTTTGATATGATTAAATTATTATATACAGGGCTTATAACCCCAATAGGACATGAATACCCCCCCCCCTTGGAGGGGAAAATTCATCTTGGGGGGGGGGGGGGGGGGGAGGGCTGTGGCATATTAACTATGTTTTTATGCCGGTATCAACAGAAGTTTAAGTAATTGATAATTCAAATGCCATTTCATAATTGAGAGGTAAGATTCAATATTTGAAATCATTTTGCTTAACTCCAATGTGATAATATTACCTAAACTCTCCAACACTGTTATTTTCTGGTGCGAAATAAACTAAAATACCTTCCTCCTGAACTCCTCCAAAAATCAGTTTAACCAAAACTTAGGTATGAAAGTACAAGAAATCGTCTCACTCTCTGGAAGAATTGGGACAACCCATAGAGGGCAAGATAGATTGCTTTTTTAGGGGTACTCTTAGGAGACCCGGTAATTCTTTTTTTGAAGGTTATCCCATCATTTGAAATGGGGTCAATGAACAAAATATAAAGTTACATTCACCGAATAATTCTATTACGGTGGCATACAGACATTGGAAGTTATTTTTACCCTCTTTATGGGCGTTTTCATCATATGTTTTGAAGCGGATTTCTTTTCTTTTTGTATATATAACCTTAATGGCGAGAAATCTGGGGTGAAATTCTTAAGAGTTAATGTTAACGCCTGAGGCTTTGATTCATTCTGATTGATATTTAAGATAAAAGAAAAATATATTCCATGACTTTGATGATGGGGAGGAACTGAACGCTTTTTGTTATTTTTGTAAAAATATCAGTTTGAACCTTGGCTCTAGAAAATGACTCCCGTGAAAATTTCTTCCTCTCATTAAATTACAACACCAAACTGATTTGACTCATGGAACCCTTGGAGCAGTGCTCTCCTAACTTTCAATATTTACGACCCAATATTCAACCATAATTTTCATCGCCCCCCTCCACCATACAAATAACAATGCATTTAATTCACGAATACTATACTTTGACGCTAAAGGTACAATACGACTTTAACCTCTTGAGTTCCACCGGTGTGTATATATATATATATTATAGTCTCGCTTAACCAGTGCGTTAAATGCCTCGGACATATATACATCTTTCCGAAATACTATCTTTTCTATGCACTGCTATTTATAAAATTATTCCGAAGGTTTTGCAATGCAATAAAAGGACCTTGACAGTATTTATGAAGGATTTATTTATATCAGAGGATTTCCTTATTTATTCTTTTTCTCCCACCCTCCTCCGTAAGCAACGAAGGCATTGGGGAGCGAATCGCCTTTTAATCGGCAGTTACGGCTTTTCTTCGGTTAATGTTAAAGAATATGATCCGAATTTGGAACATTTTTTTCAGATAAAAAAGAAATGAAAAACTAATATTATAATTTGACTTCGCTATCCTTTAAAGAGCAGTAATTTTTATCATACTTCCCATTTTTAATCGAGTGAATCCATTTTTTCTAGTATAAAATGTGTTTCGCGTTTTTCTCCTATACCGTAATGCTAAATGAGCTGTCACTTCACATATTCAAATGAAAAAAAAAGCATTCATGGAATATTTTGAAATTTTTAAAAACACTATTGTTTGCAGATGTATGAGTAATAATGTTGCAAATATTTATGAAAGTTAAAGAATTTTTCTGTCTGAAAATGTGCTTCGCATTTAGTTCAAGCTCTCATACTTTTGCCGAAAATAAACTTAAATGATTAATTATAAACCTTACAAATTGATAAGTGTTAATTTTTGAATATAATTTTATATGTGACAAGCCCATGGGGTAGCTGGTAATTATTAAATTTGTTATGAATTTAGTATTGTTAAATTAATTCTAAAATAGATTGTGTAGTACTGATATATTTATGTGTATTATATCGGTGTAAATGTTAATATTTTTTATTATGCCAGAATGTATTTTGTTGACTTTCAGTAAATTAAACTTTTTTTTTAAATCTTTTGTTTTCAAATTTTCAATATGCTCGCAACCCACTCGTACGGTTATCACGCCCCCTTCCCCCGGAGAGCGCATCCAACAGTTTGAGAAACGCTACCTTAGAACAATAAGATGTTCTCGGAAAACCTAATTCCACTCTCTTAGGAAAATATATCTTTAAATACACTCTATAATAGAAAAAACGACGCACAAAGAACGACTTGTCCGATAAAGATAAAAATGGGTCGGTAAAAAGATTAAGTACGAAATGGGAAATGATTAAAATTTCAGAAAAATTGATTTATTTTAGAGTTACATAGTTACAAACTAACGATCTCAATAAGGTGTTGACCCATCTCTAGCCTGGATGCAAGCTGCCACACGACGTGGCATAGAGTGATAAAGCACCTTGATGGTCTCCTGCGGTATTTCTTACCAAACTTTCTCCAACTGTCGGGCCAGGTCATCAACATTCCCTGGTAGATAAAGTCGCCTTCCCATCGTATCCCAGACATGCTCTATTGAAAAGAGATCTGGCGATCTGGCTGACTAAGGAAGTGTTTGACAAGCTGTAAGACAGTTCATAGCAACACGTGCCGCATGCGGTCTGGCCTTATCTTCTGAAAAAATAAGGCCAAGGTACTGCAAAAGAAACGGTAGTAAAACAGTTCTCAGGATGTCGTCGATGAACCGTCAGGCTTTAAGTGTGCCTCTAATGATGACCAAAGGGGTACGGCTGACAAAATAAATGGCATCCCAGACCATAATTCCTGGTTGAGGGCGTAAAGACGTGCAATGGTGAAAGTAGAATTGGCCCGCTGCCCTGGGCGTCTCCAGACGCGTCTTCGATGATCGTCAGGACACAATTGGAAGCGAGATTCGTCGCTAAACACTATACGTCCCCAGTTAACATGATTTCAACCTGATCGAGCCAAGCACCACCGTAATCTGGCTCGACAGTTTGCAGGCGTAAGTGGCATGTGGCGTAGCGGTTGGTACGAGCATAAATTTTGCTCCATCAGAGGTCTGTGAATGTTGGTTGATAACGATGAATCATGTGCTGTGATATTTGATCTAACAATCAATCTGTCCTCCTGATCTGCTGTAGCCCTAGGTCGACCGCTACAATCATGACGGTGAATTCTGCCACTGTCCACCCATTCTTGTTAGCATCTTCTAATGGCCGCATCGCCTCGACCCATACGACGAGTGATTCTCCGATTTTCCTAACCCGTCTATTTCAATTCAAAGACCTCTTTCAAACTCAGACATTTGCTCTTAATGAGCTCGAATCCTACACCAATCATTTCTTTCAGTCGTAAGTTATCCTAAATCGCAATGCAACAGAAATTTTGGCATCCATATTGATAATTGCTTCTTATAGACACCTGCTATAAGTGCGCAGTTCCGATGTGCTGTAGCTCCCACTATTGATTCGTTGGACACCAAATTTTAATCATTTGCATGTTCGGTACAAATTTCTTCGCATACGAAATTTCATTACAATCGGGCAACTCCTTGATGCGTCGTTTTTTTCTTTGTTATAGAGTGTATATATTTTAAATAAAAATAACCATTTTATATGTACTTTACGTAATGACAAAGTAATATATTGTACTTGAATTGTTAAAATCTGAATGACAGTAGTATAATTTACTCATTAATAATGATATTAATTCCAATTCTCCTACAATTAGCTCACAATCTCTATATATTTATCTTAGTGAGATTTTCAATCGTTAATAAAATACATTTTAAAGCGCTCCATTGACCTGAAATTTTGTATACATGATAATACAATAATTGAATTGTAATTAATAAATATTAATCGATTGAAACTAATTATTTAAAGAATTACAAATACAGCCACTTTGGCATCATTTTTGGCGACTTAGCGACCCTTTTGCGACTCGTGTCAAAACTTGAAAAGGTTTTTCCTCGCATTTTAAAGCGCTCGTTTGAGCTGAAATTTTCTATACACTATTGTTTTGGGTAAAAATACGCTAATTTAATTATAATTAAAATTAATTGACTGAAACTAATTATTTATAGTTACGGATATAGCCACGTTGATTTCATTTTGAGCGACTTGGGTCAAAATTTTGAAAGATTTTTTCTCACGTTTTAAAGCAATCAGTTGAACTGAAATTTTATAGACACGATTGTTTTGGATGCCAATACGATACTTTAATGATAATGAATAAAAATTAACTACCCCTTAATGTTGTGATTCTGTCCTATGTATATAAGTATTTATATGAATTGTAACTATTTAATAAAAAGTAGCTAAAACAATTTTTTTTTTTGTGATCTAACAAGGAGAGGGCACGACTAAGGAAATTTATTTATAATCGAGACGGTGTAGTAGTAGTCATAAGAAATGTATATATATTTGTAAAACATTGCATTAACGAGTATAAAATTATTTGGAGGAACTAGAAATCACAAACAATAGAACATTCATAATCTAGTACGTAGGACACGTAAAGAAGGAAAACATTTTAATATTCTTTAGATACTCGTGGTCAAACTCCACGTTGTTTCACTTTTCATGCCCACTTATAATTTTCTTCTCCATTTTTCATTTTGACTCGTGGAACCCCTAGATATGCCTCGTGGAACTCCAAGGTCCCTTGGAGCGCAGTTTGAAGCCCCCTGGATTACAACAATTTTATTAAGTATGTTTGTGTTTTCACTTCAGACTGACCACCTGACCGGAACATCTGCACCCAAGGTCAAGAAAATTGAGATGGCACAGAAGGCCTTGGTCCTCATGGGTGTTGCGCCACTGAGTTTAGTTTATTATGTTTGTGTGTACTGATACATCTCCAACCCTTGTCTAATTGTTTGTAGTGACCGCGATGTTCTAGTGGTCAATGTAACGGACTCGTGGCCGAGATGTCATGAACTCTAGCCTTTGAGACGCTGAAAAGCCGCATGTGTAGATGGGCTAATGCATGTTAAATCTGACGAGGCTCAGTGCCTCATTGGAATGTGATAGTGTGGGGGAGGGGAGTGCCAACTCGAGTGACGTCCTCGTCACTTGACCGTAGTACGAAATTACGAGGCCCTTCGCCTATAGTCCTCGCGTTTCCTTAGAGTGAAACGTAAAATACCCTTACTCACTAGCGATTTTTGTCAATAAAAACTAAATTCACTGGCGCAACTGCCCATGAGGGCCAAGACCTACTGAGCCTATCTCAGTATACGTGACCTTGGGCGTTGAGATGCATGAGCAGATATTCCTGTCAGGAGGTCAGTCTGACGTGAACCCCTCCTTCCCCCCAGTGTTTAGCTCCCATGCAAGCTTGGTACTCATTTATCGACCACCGAAAGGATGAAAGGCTTCGACCTTGCTCAGCCCGGGATTTGAACATAGGGCTATCACTCAGCCACTGGGCTTCGATTTTATCAATAATCCGCTTAAGCATTCGTGGGACATTTATCGAGAGCATAATATAAAGATTAAAGAGCAACACACTGTTATTATTTTCGAAGCAGTCGGTTACACAAATATCCGATTTATAATCGATAAGACAAAAGTTGGAAATGAATCTAAAGGTTGGTTTTTCTGTGTATTCCAAGTTATCCATGAGATTATTCTATTGCAAAACATGTTGCTTTTTTATAATATTTACTTCGCTCAATATTGAGAAATTCGAAGAGCGATTTCATTTACACACACACACAGTCGTCAAAAATAAATACAAAAATGTGTGTTAAATAGGTTTCTTAAATATTTGAGGATAAAACTTTCTACTCGACACTTTTCGCGACTTTTTGCACTAAAGGGCTTTCAAACCAATGTTAAAAACACGAGAAAATTTTAAAATGTAATATTACGAAAAATAAAGAATTATTAAATGTGGTTACCCAATAAAAGGAAATTGTATCGTTCTTAACTTCTATGTTTAAATTCCTTGAGTTATGAAACACCTTGCTACGCGCCAATTTAATTTAATTAAGATTTGCGATCGGAAATAAGGGACTGTATACGAGTCTATAAATCTTAATTATCAATCCTCTTATCACGTGATGTTAAGTAAACGTGAAATGTGTGTTTGGAATCGTTTGCGCGAAGTAGTCCAGGAAATGGCTCTTTAGGAATGACTTATCTTTGGAACGAATATTCGAATGAGATTCAGGACATGGGTTATTTAACCCCTTAACCTGCGCGATCAAATTAATTCGATCGCGCTTAACTGGCTAAACTGTGCGCAATCGAGAAAGTTCAAGTGGAAGTCGTATTTTATGCTACTGTAGTTTAAGCAATCGAATGGAAGCCATCACCGTCTGCACTCGTGAGTGAGAATATTAACGTCGCACTGTTCAGCTACACGTGAGCTGGCACCCCCTCTCATAACTACCACACCAATGTGAAGACATTTGAGCTCTCGACAAATTTAATGTGCATCGCTCCCCTATATAGTGGGTCTTTAGTGGTACTGGGCTCGAAATCACACACATGACATGCCTGTCATGATCCGATACCTTGACCACTGGGCTACCGCAGCCCCCTGCACTCGTCAACTGATTGCGATCCATTCTCGTCATTACGTAAATTTAGATAAAGTTTTATAATACATTGAAAATCGCTTAACACGTAACTGAGGGGGGACTAAAATATTTTTTCGTGTTAAAGGATATCGCAAGGAAAAAAAAAACATTGACAAAATTAAGTTTATTAAAGTACATTTTATTTACACAGAGGTATTGTTACGAATTTTGTGTCAAATAGTGTAAATTTGTATTTGGATGTGTAATGCTTTTATATATCTTACTCTAAATGAGATTTAATTTACGTTAAAATTGTAATATTCACAAGCAACACCGTCCATTACGTTATAATGGTGATTCAATGGGAACTTGGCGATAGTCAAGTTGGCGTCATTTTTGACAACCAGGTTGACGACTTTGGGGATTATTTTGGCTACTTGGCGATCATTTTGGCGACCATTTTTGGCGAGTTTGGGACCCTCTGGATTCTTCTAGAAATTAGTGGAGAGACCCCCTAATTTCAAGACCTATGATGCAAGAGGTTCTTTCTAGAATTATCCGCGAGGGATACAAATAGATAGATGCTCGCCGAAAGTCAGTCAGTCGGGTTTTGACTAGCGATTAGTAGATTTGTCGTGACCGTGATTGCCGATTAGCTCGGCTGTGCTTGTGAATAATCTTTTACATACGTGTATTTTTGGACACTGATAATTGTCTGAGTGCTGTTGAAGGTGTGAAAACTTTCTGTGAGATTCTACGAATTTTGCTGCTGAATCCTGTATTTCAAGGATTGCATATTCGACAATAATTTCTCATTGCTCTTAAAGAACTGTCTTGTCCTTTGCGACTGATTTGCATAAAATCCTCTAACCCCGATCAACGTAACAATAAATGTTTCTGCATGCATTTAATGTAAGAAATCTCAATGAAACAAAAAAATATTCACAAGAGCTTAATGAAATTTTATACAAAACTTTCGAGTTTTTTGAAAGAAAAAAAAGCATTTAATGAGTTTTTGAAAATAATCTGATATTTTTCTTTCCATTGTTTTTGTAGCAGTAAAATTGTCAATGAATTATTCAATGCCATTCATTTTATTATTTCTTTCACCGCTGAAATGTGCTTCTAAATAACTATACTTTTCATGTTTCTCATCTCGGATGATGTCGAAGCAGGAGCTGCTTTATTCATTTCATCTTCGTCGTCGGAATCCTTATGAATGATAATTTTTGAACTTTGAACAAACTCCTTAATGTCTTTGTCTGCCATATTTGGGGCTGCACACACATTATCATCTAATGAAATGAAATGAATCCTTCCGATAATATAATAGGGCAGCTCCATCCGGCTGATGTTGTCCGTATTTTGTTCATTCTTAAAAGAGAAATCTTTTCGTGTTAAGCGATTTTCGTTTCGTGTTAAGAGAAAAAATGCATGAAATTACAAAGCAGTTTGTCGGGACCGTTGTATTATTTCGTGTTAACCGATACTTCGTCTTAAGCGTTAAAGGTATTTAATTGTATTTTTATTGATGTCGCCCAACCGGTATAGTGGTTAGTAACGCTGACTGGGGTGCCGTAGGGACTGTGTGTGTGTGTGTGGGTTCGAATTCCGCAGAAGACAGATATTTGTAAATGTTTTGTGCCTTTGCGGCATGGGGGGTACTCTAAATAGTCGTCGAGCCACAAATCCTCTCGTGAGGTTGGTGGATGGGGAAGAGAGGTGGGAGGCCCCTGGCCACCCCCAGGGTTTTCTCCCTCTAAATTGGGGCGGAACCGAGCAAAATCGATCTGTCACCTGCATGGTGCTCAAATCTAAGGATAACGACAAGCGTAAAAATTCTATCGCTTAGCCGTGATGGATTTCACGGGCCTCGGTCTGACTTTGTCAGGCAGGTGGCATTAGTCACAACATTTTTATTGATAAAAGTTTTTTTATGGAATAGCTATAAATAATTAAAAAGCGATGTTCATTCAAAATTGAAATATTCGGTTCTAATCTACAATGTGGATCAAAATTCAAAATTAAAATAATTTTGACTAATTAATTAATTTGTGTGTGTGTGCCGAAATAAGGTTCTAAAATGCGTTTCTCTTAAATAAAAAATTATTTTTTTTCCTGATATTTTTTTTTTCAAATAAATGTGAGTTTAGGAATTAATTCTTCTACGAAATCCTTCACAGAAATCAAGTTCCGCATCGGAAAATTCTAATTTAGGACTTAATTATGTTAATTAAATTTATTCGTTAACGACATTAACTAGGCACCTTTAAATTTTATGAACCAATTCTATGTGCTATAGTGATAAAGAATTGCGAAAATTATTAGAGGTGTTTCATCTTTCTTGCTCATTGTACCTTTTAAATTTCACTGAACTGAATGCACAATAGCTTACCATGCTATCTCTATAACCCATTTTTTTGCTCGTATTCTAGAAACTTCTCATTCTCAATACAAGATCAACTCATTCCCAACTGTTAATTGTCCTCGTGAAGTACATGCGCGATTTCGAAAAGTGATATCGAAATACATCTTGTCACCAAGAATTTTACGTAATTTTTTTTTATATCACTTACTTTATTATCTCAACGGAGCACCTTGGGGGTAAAAAAAAAATTAAGAGCACTTGATTTTTAAACTTCGCGGCTCTTTGATTCACGAGCCCCCTTGTTATCGCTGCGAAGTGTGCTATCAGCAGTTATGCGATGTTAACAAAGCGGTTTAACAACCTTTCTCGTGTGCTTCCAATGTTTGGGTGGTGTAATAAATAGTGTAAATAATCTTCACGTTAAATCACGGATCGATGTTAGCAATTTAATCTCGCTTCGCTATCCAAGCTTTCTGTGATTTGAGTTCAAAATTGGATCGAAACCATAGATTAATATGCTTGACAAGTGAATGGATTATTTTGGATTGTGCATTTCTTCCGATGCTGTAAACTTGGTGCTGCAATAGCAACATGGATGCTAGTTTTGCAGAACTTGCACTTTTGAGCCAAAAAAGTGGGAATTTGAGAAGAAATACCATCTCTGTAACTGGTATTTCTGATAGAGGCCTCAAAGATGCGAGTACGGTTAATAAATTTAAGAAAGACCTGGATGAGGTTGTGAGCAAGTGTTTTTCCATCCTTGGTAACCAGGACTATAAACACTTATCAAGTACGAAAGGTGAGGTCAACGAATTAGAGGTGAGTGATAAATTTGTCACCATATTTTACAGTAATTTTTAATATACTTATTGCAGTTAAAATCTTTTGAAGTACTGAAGGAAGGCTCAAAAGAGATATATACTTTAAGACGGTGTTTATTTTTTGCTGTTATAGATGACGTCTTGATTCGATGCTTAAAAATTTTTAATTTATTCTAAAAGGGTTGAAATTAGGTTTGTGTTTTTAAAAGATGCGATTAAAATATTAAAGTTTGAAATAGTTTTATTTTAATGCAGGAGTGGACAATTGTCTTAGCTCGAGAATCACATTAAGGCAGCGGAAGATACCGGTAGATTTTACCTATTTTAAAATAATTACATTCATTATATTTAACTTTGCATCACAGAAAAGGTCTAAATTGCATCATCAAAATCAACAAATATAAGTTAAACAAAATAGTGGCGATTTTATTCAATTTATTTATTATTCTGATTTCATATCGTCTATAGCTGAAAGCACATTTAATTTTAGAATCAGTTTAATGAGACAAATGTACCCTATTGCACATTTCTACAATTTTTTTAGTGAGTTAGGAGTGAGATTGCTTGTTGAAATTCCCTTTATTGCATGCATGTCAACTTGCATATATTTAATCTTTTTTTTTTATTTCAAATATATGTTGACCTAAATATGAACATTCTCTGTCTATTTGGTTTTAAGACTCTTTAAACAGGCTACTATTTGGTCCCCCCTCCTTCGTTTTATAGAGGATTGAAGATTTTTCTAAATTCTTGAAAGAGTAAATATAAAATATTAATGAATAATGCATATAAATGCAAATAAAGAATTTTGGCAGTTTTTTCTGTGTATGGTATTTGTGATTTACATTATCAGAAAATACTTTATCAACATCCCTTTCAATTAATTTGTCCAAAATAAGGATCAATTTCTTTTTTACTTACTTTTATAATAATAAAAAATACGAGAGATTAATTTTATAGAAAATGTGAAATGTTTTTGATTTCGTTATTCAAAATTTATCATCCCATTAGTTTAGCCATTTTTTTTTTTATTCGTAAAAGTTATTCCTAATGCAGTAGAATGTATATTTTTTTTACTTGAAAATTCGTTATACGGGAACTGAAAACTTTCATTATTTGAAATGCTTATGGCTTTCTGTATTGTGAATAAAGCAGATGGAAGGGGGATTTTTTGTTGAACGATTTTATTCCTGGTAAATTAAACTAATGTTAGAACATTCCAAGATTTCAATGCTAATTTTACCGAAACGAATTGTATCTACGTCTCCCTAAAATGGGCTTCAGGTTCAATTTGCTTTAAACCTTTACGCTAGATAAAGTTGTATTTTTATCATTAATTGTTTATTGGTATGTTCATTTATATGTTGTACTTAATTTCTATTCTATTCAATTCTTATAAATGTGTATTTTGTGTAACATTATTTTTTGCTGTACTATTATTTGTACTTGTATTTATTCTTTGCGCGACGGCAAAATGTTTGTGTTGAAAGTTGTTTGTGGAATGTTCAGTTGTTCTATCTCTCGTTAGGAGAGATTCGGCTCACAAAGCTGCTAGCACTTTTTTAAACGATTTTTACGTAAAATTGAAATTGTCGAGTTTTAAAAATCAAGTCTTTTTGTCCAGTGTGTCGGACACTTCTTTATGTCAAAAATTTTACTTTGCTCTAGAAAATGGATTCCTGCCTTTTGAGGTTTTTAAATGGCGTCATAAATTAGTTTTTGACAACAAAGAATTAAAAAAAAAAAATGGTTTTTTCTGTTTCTAATGGGATTGCGGATAGGTATTTACCATTGCAAAGCTGGTGCATTCCCCGGGAGTTGGTATCGCTCCTTAGTGCATCCCCAAAAATACCAATCGTCCCAATGTAATTTTGACACCCAGTTTCCTCCCCAGAGGAAGGCACCTGAGCTCTGACGATGAGAAATGGTTCTAGAATTTTGACTTTGGCGAGAGCACCCAGGCCAAACATGCACTCTAGAGATCTTTAACATGCCGCATAAGCGTACGATATGGAACGATTTTCTGCATCATGAAAATCTACCTCATTGGGCCGGGTAAAACCCGCAACCTTTGGCGTGCAAGGCCAGCGACAAATCAACTAATCCAACCAGCCGGCGATTGAATGTAAAATTTTTATCGTAACGTTTTTCTTATTTCATACTTCAAATTTTCTTTTGCCTACGAAAGCCGAGCGGTCATATTTGAAGACTCGTTGCCGGCGTCGTATCAGTCGATTCATAGGTTCGAGTCTAGAATCGTTAAAGATTCTTGATATAGAGTGTAGGTTCCCAAAGTAATTCCTTTAGACCCCTAGGGGTTCTTGTTGAGGGCTGAGGAGTTCGTGGAAAATGTTAGGGGGTCCACGAAAGGCTTAATAAAAAGCAAAATGTTTGTAACCCATTTCGATTCTTATGAAAGTTAAAATAAATTAATTTTTACGTGTTAAATAAATTTTAAGTAAAAACTAAAAATTTTAGAATAAAATTTTGTTAGGTAGGTACATACGAATTATGACAAGCGTCGCAGAGTAATCGGCCCAATTGATGCTGCTGCCTTCCTATGCAGGTATAAATACAAACGGAATCTTTTCGCTACATGCAATAATTTGTTTAAAATATGGCTGCATAGAAAAGTCTTGTCTAATCAACAATTTATTTTTGTTTTGTGTATAATTCCGTTATCTGAAATGAATGCAAGACAATTTTTATAGTTTTGAATAGAAAACAGTATTATTCTTTGTATTGTTACGAAGGTAACCACCTCATTGAAAAAATTTCTGCTTTGAAAGTTATAATCTGAATAAATAGTATTCTAGATATTACAATGTTTGTTTTTTTTTTTACTTTATTTTTGTCAACATTTTCCATTTAGGATATCAAAGCTGTAAATTTATAATTTTTCTATTATACTTTGAAATGGAGGTTCATAGCTGTTTTTTATGTAAAAGAAGGGCCGGAATAAATTTGGGAACCATTAATACATTAAAAGTGTCCTCGAGTTCTCGTCACCGTGGTTCAAAATTACAAGGTCCGTCGCTAAGAGCCACTGTATGCGTGGATTTTGAATGCGACGTTATTAAATAATCAGTCTCAATCATAAGTAAAACTACTTACAAAAATCGTTTCTCTTGAATTTAACATTAATGACTTGAAATGAGAAGCAGCATTAATTCATGTTCCAGACAGGATTTGTAAAGATAGAAGACTTTGATAAAACCTCCTCTGCCATATATTTCGAGGTCTGAAGATAAACTAGCAGTTGCATCACAGTTTATTATGAAATTACTTTTCAGCTGCTCAAGTCATAAATCTTTCAAATGAATGTGACTGCGAAATCATGTGTTTTGTTACTGAAAGTCACACTTTGTGTTTCACTTTGCTGTCTCGTTATTTTTCATGTTTCTTTTATAGCTGTACATTGACATCATTCAAGAACATCACATAATAAATGCTGACCTTATTCCCTCAAATGTGAGCTCTATCAAGTTGGAAGTTTATTTTAATAGTAATGTTGCGTGTTTTTGTATTTAAGTATATTGCACAAATAAGTGTGAATTAAAAAAATCCTGTGCAGGGGAAGTGATTTTTTTGTAAACGTGAATCAACGTCTTAATCCAGATAATATATATAGTATTCTGCAAGAAATAGATTTGTATTTAAACTGTTTTCTTTCTTTTTAAAAATTGCAGCAAAAAAAAAAAAAATGGTTGGGAAAAACTTCTTTTTACAAGTTTTTTTAATACAAAGAAGCATTAACTCAAGATGCAGAAGTAATGTTTGTTTATGTAATTAATAAAGAAAAAAAATGCATGAGAACAAATTTATCTGAGCGCAAAATTATTAAACTTGAAAACAATATTAGATTGAAATTGTATTAAAAAATGGAGTTCACGTTTCTGATAGATGGTCCTTTAAGGTATCCGACTACGTTCGGAACCGTGATTTGCAAAAAGCGTAAAAATGGATAATATTTATGATAATTAGTGTCACTTATCTTAGAAAATTTATAGAAAATTGTTTTAAGAATAGTATTACAATTAAAAATTATTTAAATGCAATATTTTGACAAAAAATGAACATAGAATGACCCATTTTCAAAATATTCTCCTTTTGTGAAAAATGCTTCTATTATAATAATATTTTGCCTGTATATAGCTTAGACCTCTGTACAGAGTCTCAACTAGAATTTTTGAAATATATAGCTTAGAAGTGGGTTTATCCATATTTTACGACAACAGAGGGAAGCAATTTTAAGAAAAAAAAAACGCCAATAAAAAATTGTTTCAATTGGTTGTAACTCTTAAAATAATGTTAATTTTTCAAAAATCATAGTTGAGCCTGAGGTTCTGAGCTATATACAGGCAAAACATCATTATAATAGATGCATTTTTCACAAAAGGAGAACATTATGAAAAAAGATTATTCTAAGTTAATTTTTTGCCAAAATTTTTGTATTTAAATAATTTTTTTTTTTTTTGTCAAAATGTCCTAAAAACAATTTTATACATGTATTCTAATCTAAGTGACACTAAATATCATGAAAAATATCCATTTATGCGATGTTTTAAAATCACGGTTCCGAACGTAGTAAACATAAGAAAAGTACACGCAATCAGCACATATCTTATTTTTGAGTAAATCGTAATTTATTCTGAAACTCTCCAGCAATTATAATCGATTTAATTAACTGGAAACAAATACAAATAAAATTCATAATACCATTAATTCAAATTTGACGCAACAATACAAATCCGTTGTCACAATATCGCAATAAGCCGAAGTAACGAGCAATCCTTGGCAAGCTTTGACTTCAATGTTGCTTCTCTGCATTGTACTTATAGAGGCTGGAAAGTACCTGTACGTGATTCTGGAGATTTCTCGCCACACACACACACAAATAGCCATTCTTAAAATTTCTGAAACGTCTATTTTTGTAGTCAAATTTAGCGACTTGGCACATTTAGCTACCCAATTTGTCACAATATCAATCCTATTAATTTACTATTATTGATAGAGTAATCACCCTTGGCTTGCCGTAATGATATGCATTTTGTGGGATTGTTGGAAAGTTTCCCCATTTTTTTTTTAACCGCATTGTAAGTTCTTTACTCGTATTTCATTTCGCTTTGAATAAGTAAAAAACGAATGTTCTGAGTTTTGCAACAAAATGTCTCTTCCAAACATTGTACTAAAATGAGTGCGGAAGTGTATGGGAGTAGACTAGAAAAGGGAGGAGGAAGGAGGGAAAGAACTAAATAGCTTGTGTGAAAATAAAAAAATCTTCCACATAATATGATGCGAATTATAATGAAATTAATCCGTGATCATTTACGCAGTGAGACTCTAAAACCATTAAATCAAAGTCTAAAACATTGAATTTATTAACATTAAGACAAACATTTAAATGCCGAAACTTAATCCAACATTCAATCGTGCTAACATCTCAAACAACGCTATTTCTTCTGTAGTAGATTTCAAAACACTTTAAATATTGATGAACTCTTTTCATGAAATTCAGTATTGTTTGGATTTATTCAGAACTAAAGGTGTTTACATTTAATTTTAAAGTGTGATAAAGGAGTTTGAACTGTCCTCTTAAATACATTTGAAATTTGAAACTGATATTTATATGGTTCCCTCAGTATTCTTTTTGGAAAAACGTACTGTATTTGAATAGCAATCTATAGGGAAAAAATTCAATGTAAAAACGGATTTCTGTCGATGCAATCTTAGGACGAATGAGAATTTTCTTGTTGAAAACTATATAAATTTTTTGTACCCTTGTACAAATATTAGTTATTAAATTATCCCCACTATAAATTGTGTTTTTTTTTTAAGTTTAAAATAAAAGTTGCTTTTTGCTTTTCATATTTTGCCAGAGAAAATTGTTCATATTTCAATGTGACCCAGAAATGATTTTCAACCATCTTTCATTGAATGACGTTAAATGTGTGGAAGCTAATTTTATGTACTATAACGCATCAAAGTGAAGCTTAAAGAGAAATTCAAACCAGAAATAAAGTTATCCAAATAATCGATAAAAGAGGTTAGAAAGTGATAAAAATAGTCAGACAACATGTGCAAGCATAAAAGTAATTCAAAAAAGAAAAAAACTGGATAAGACTTTAAATTTAAAAAAATTTCGTAGTAATAAATAAATATTAAACTGAAAATGATTTAACACATAAAAAAACCAGTAATCGTATTTTTTTATATACTTTAAAAATTTTGCCGGGGTAAAAAGCTTATCAAATTGACAGTTTTTTTTTAAATTGGGAAATTAAAATATTATAATTCTTTGCCAATTATTTTATTTAGAAAATTTTTTCAAAATATATTTTTTCACCGTTTTTGGAATATTTCTATTCAACAAGCATTGATTTCTCTTGCCGAGCTTCCTCCTCTCACTCTTATTTGGCCTAGGTGGGAGCGCTGCGGTAGCCCAGTGCTCAAGGTATTGGATCATGGCAGGCATGTCATGAGTTTGAGCCCAGTACCACTACCCGCCGTGTAGGGAAGCGATGCACGTTAAATCTGTTAATAGTTCTAACGTCCTCCCGTTGGTGTAGTGTGGTAGTTAGGAGAGGAGGGTGCCAGCTCAGGTGTCATCCTCGTCATTTGACCATGGTTCAAAATGACGTGGTCCTTCGCCAAAAGCTCTCATGTAGCTGAACAGTGCGATGTTAATATACACTCATTTGCTTGACCTTGGTGGTCTAATGGTTATGGTCATGAACACGTGTCGCCCATTCGAGTCCTGGTACCATTAAAGACCGGCCGCGGTAGCCGAATGGTATAGGTATCGGACCGTGACTTGCTTTGTCCCGAGTTCGAGCCCAGTTCCACTAAATACCCGCCGTGTAGGGCAGCGATTCACGTTAAATCTGTCGAGAGCTAAAACGTCCTTCCGTTGGTGTGGTGTGGTAGTTAGGAGAGGGGGTGCCAGTTCAGGTGTCGTCCACGTCACTTGACCAGGGTTCAAAATTACGTGGTCCATCGCCAAAAGCCCTCGTGCAGCTGAACAGTGCGACGTTAATCAATCAATCAAACCTCAGTAAGAGTCGTGGGAGTTAAGGTGTCATCCTCGTCACGTGACCATGGTTGAAAATTTCGAGATCCGTCACCAATAGCCTTCCTACAGCTTTATAGTGCGACTTTAATATAACTCTCACTCATCCCCCCCCAAAGATTCAGTTACAATAGGCTTACATGAGAAACTACAAAAGCGTATTTCGTTCCTCTCTCGCATTATAGCGGAACAAAGTTTGAGTCAAATGTCTGTCAATTTCGGGAAAAAGAAAGCACCAATTTAGATTTTTCGGGAATTCAGGCAAGAATGCGCTTTGTAAACAGAGACTCACGCCCTCTGTTAACTCTGTCCAAATCATCCAGTTATTAAACATCGAACTTTGTTTGCGGAACACTTGAAATTTTTAGTCTCATGTAACCCACTTAATATCAGAGGACATTGGTGCCATTGAGACTCCAACTGTTCAAACACAGATACTGGCGATAATGACCGAGAAAGAATCTTCACGACTTTTGTTACGGACGTCTGGGGTAATGGTAGAACAAAAGTCATCACAGACACAATAAATCTCTTCCACGAATACACGAGCAGCATCTTGCAGAACCAGAATTGGAGATTGCTTCTGACAATTCGTTAATATGGAAATATAATGTATAACAACTTAACCGATATTTGTATTCTTTGTGATTTTGAACACCTGAGCGTGATGGCCACGTGTTTAAATACAGCTGCGCATTCTTCAGACTGTTCACGAAACTGATTAGTAAATAATAGTATTCAATTAAATAGCCAATCAGGGAATGACATTTTGTTTTTAGAATAAATAGGATACGGTATTATCATTAAGTACGAAAGTCTTTTTTTTTTCGTATAGCCAATGAAATGAAGAACAACATAACATGTTTTGTGGCTTATTTTCTTCTAACAATCACGCACACACTGATTTGTATGTATATAATGTACCAATAGGATAGTATTCATTAATCCATTTATGGTCCTGGCAGTAAAAAAGGCTTCTCTTGATATTGACCACATATAATTTTTTATTTAATTTTAACATGATTTTTTTTATAGTGCTGTTCGACAAAAATACAAAAAGGGAATTATTCGTTTTTTATATTTAAAGAAAAAAAGGGGGATGTAATATAAAAATATAATCACGTGTTTAAGTGATGGGAAATACGTTATTTTTAGAAATTACATCAAGGTTTTAGGATAAAATTTGAACCACTGATTAAGGCACACGTGTAAGCTATTATGATATACTTTTGCTAGAAATCACCAATAAATCTGTCCAAGACAACTGTCCTTGTTACAAAGAATTACTATAAAATGTGTCAAAACATAGGTTTTTAATCCTTTAATAAGAGATGAAATGAAACGCTTTTCGGAATAGAGTATTCGGAATTGTGATTTAGAGAAAAATATATGAAATTAGAATTTTAAGTAAATATTAAGTTATTATATGTATAGGTTTTTTAATTTCGCAGTTATTAGTTAAGATTACTACCTCAATTGATATTATGCACTTTTGCAGGAATAATCATCTTTCAAATACAGGAAAGATTCATGTAGATAACAGGCAGGTTCTTTCGAAATAAATTTATTTTGTAAGTCTCTAATAATTACAGAACTAATTCTTTTAACAAATGGCCATGCAGTAGCCTAGTGTTTATGGTTACGAACTCTGACTAGTGTGTCATAAACTCGAATTCTAGAGCTCCTGAAAACCTGTGGCGTTGAGGGACCGATACATGTTAAACCTGTCGAAATTCAAAGTCTACCCTTTGGCGTGGTGAAGAAATTCGAAGAGGGGGTGAATATACACTCATTCATGGAGTTTGCTTTCTCTGGTCAGAGGAAGCAAAACCCTCTGTCAGCGATGCTTTTCAGATCTTAAAATTTGTTCAATCCTCCTCTTTGTGTACCCATATTTTTCTTTCTTTCGCTTTAAATATATATATATTTATTTATTTATGATATATACTGGGTTATTAGTAAACAATATTGGTGAAATACATTACACTAGTTCAGCATTTCCCATCTGAGGTCCCCATTGACTCCTGGAGGGGGGGGGGGGGCATAGAAACTTTGAGGATAATATTTCGGAAAACAAATTAGATTTCGAAAGTTTATAACTAGAATTAATTGCTCATAAAAAAATATTAACAATATTCAATAATATGATTTGGAAAACTCCAGAAATTTGCTGTTCGAAGATACGCGCATTTTCCTGTACCCTCTATAGTTAATAAAAAAAGAAATGATAAAACGTTTTTGTTTTTTTTTCTCTCTCTCTCTCATCTTTTTACGTTGTGGAATGTGGCCTTAGTCGTGTCACTCAGTTTACAAAAAATCGTTTTTTTCTAATGCTACGTGATTGACGGTGTAGTATCGAGGCCCACGGAATTCATCATGGCAAGGGACAAGTTAACGTCTGCCGTTAGCCCGCAGTTTTGACCACCGTGCACGTGACTGCACGAAATGGCTCAGTTCCACTACAGTTTTGAGGGATAACATTCTAGTGATGGTCAGGGAGCTTCCCACCTCTCTCCCTTTTACCAAACACACGAGAGAAATTTCGGATCAACGAATATTTAGCAAAACACATGAACTATACATTTATAAGCATTCATGCCTTCTTCGGGATTCGAACTAGCGAACCGAGGCCCTACGGCGCAGCAGTCTTCATCACTAACTAAAATACCATATAGGTGGCTTTTTACGCAAAATTGACTTCATCTAGTAAAAATATCTGTATTATTTTTAAAACACAATGATATCATTAGTAGAGATTACTTATTTAAAAGATCGAAGAAAACACATTTATACGTGCTGTTCTTCCTCAAACAAATAATGATTATTTAAATATTATGGCATTTATCTCTCTCTTAAAGATAAATTTTGTATCATTTTGCTTCTTGTATATGATTGAAAACTCAATTTTAATACAGACATCTAACGCAAAATCCAACTTTCAAGATTATAAACTTAGTGAAATTGAAATCAAATAACATGTTTTTTCTTTTCAGGAATCTCCAGATGTTCCACTCGCTGATCCTGATCCTCCCAAGACAAACGGTTCCACAGCAGTTCAAATACCCGTCAATGGTTACAGCAAGCAGAGTCCAGACGACGACTCCTGTCGTCTTTCTCCTCCTCCAGAGAAGATGGACTCCTCCTTACCTGGCAAGAAACAGCAT
This sequence comes from Trichonephila inaurata madagascariensis, assembly GCA_019973955.1. NCBI lineage: Eukaryota > Metazoa > Arthropoda > Arachnida > Araneae > Nephilidae > Trichonephila > Trichonephila inaurata. The sequence continues at coordinate 172,785 of BMAV01000515.1, read as the reverse complement.
CCTATGATGAGATGCCTCGGTGGCAACCTCATCACCGTGGCTACTTTCTTGGGGGTGGTCGTCGGGATAGCTCTAGGGCTGGGCCTCAAGAGCGCCAAGACGTGGACGAAGAGGGAGGTCATGTACGTCAACTTTCCTGGAGAACTGTTCCTGAACATGCTGAAGTGTCTCATTCTGCCCCTCATTGTCTCCAGTCTTGTGTCCGCCATCGGGAGTTTAGACACAAGGCTTACGGGTACGGAATATTTCTGATTAATTTTAACTTTTTATTGCTTAAGATTTATTTTTGGAGTCTACTTTTCTTGCCTTCTGAATATGAAATTTTAGAGTGTTATACCGCAACCATGTTGGAAGAAATCGCTAAAGCCATAGAGCAGGGGTGGCCAACCCAATTGACCTTGCGGGCCTTACTTTAATAAAACATTATAATTCCGCCGGTCGCCTATAAAAATGCATAGCTTTGTATTAAATTTGGGCCCATTACATTTATTGAATTTAAAGTTTAAAACGGAATTAATTAGTTTTTTTAAAATTATTTTTCATGTATTCAAACATGTATATATATTCCACGTATATATATTTCATGTCATTCATTATTTCATGTAATTCTGTGCTTCTCAAAATTGCAATATTCAATCCTGATTTTCATCGCGCCCCCTTCATACAATAACAATGTATTGAATTCAATATAATACAATACTTTAACGCTAAAACTACGATACGACTTTAACCTCTTTAGCACCCCCGGCGTACATAAATGTCTCGCTAAGCCAAAGCGTTTATTTCCCCGGACGTATATATACGCGTTTCCAAAGCACGATCATTTCTGTGCATTGCTATTCATAAAACTATTCCAGGGACTTTGTCAAGGTCCTTTTATTGCATTCTAGTGTTTTGCGAAGGATTTACTTATTTCAGATTATTTGCTTCTTTATCCCCCCTCCCATTAGATCACATACACGCGCCAACGTGGAAAACGGTTGCCATTGGGAAACGAATCGCGTAACTTTTAATCGGCAGTTAAGGAATTAATTATAAACCGCACAAATTATCAAGATAAGTGTCAATTCTTGTTTTTAATTACATATATGGCAAGCTCATGGGGTCACTGGTAGTTAATAAACTTGTTCTTAACGTAGTATTGCCAAATTAATTATAAAATACATTGTGTTGCACTGTTACATTTATAAGTGTAATATATCAGTGTAAATGTGTGTGTATTTTATTTTTTATTATGTTAGTATGTATTTTGTTTGTTTACTTTCGGTAAATTAATAATTTTTAAAAATAATGTTAAGAACAACTCTTTTTAAGAACAACTTTTCAATATGCTCGCCCTCCCCCCTCCTAGAGTTGTCACGTACTCCAAGGGGGGGAGTGCCCCACAGTTTGAGAAACGCTGATGTAATTGAATAATAATAATGCAATTATCACACAAATGTGCCTAGCTCTAGCAATAAGCAGTGCGATAATAAAGTTTTAGAAATCAAGTGTGATGCTGCGGGGGATCGCTGCAATGAAATACTGCTCACTTCTAAGCATGTATAAAAATAGTAAGACAACTAAATAAAATAAAAATAGGGGATATATATTTGTTACAATTCGCTACACTAAAAACAAAAATATTACGCAAAATAATCGTATTTTGTAAAGTTGTAATGAATTTTGCGGGCGGCAAAATTGTTCAAGATGGACCGCATGGGGTACCCCTGCCATAGAGCTTACCAAATGCTTTCAGTGTAATACCAATGCCTCATTGGAACTGCTTGTGTTATTTCTTGTTTTATTTCGGCTAACTGTGCCTCCCTTTTCATCAACGTGGTTTCTTCTCTTTCTATATGCCCTGCCATGTAGAGGGAGGCTGATGTACGTTAAATCTGTCAAGGCTCAAAGACCACCCGTTGGCGCGTGGTATGGTAGTTTGAAGAAGAAATCCCAGCTCAGGTGTCATCCTCGTCACTTGACCGAGACTCAAAATTACGAGGTCCGTCCCTCTCGTGTTGCTTTATAGTGCGGTTTTAGTTGCGTAACCATGGTAACCGACTGATCATGGTTACGATTGTGAAAGTTTTGAAATTGGGATATCATTCTTGTCACTTCACTTACAAGTTCTATCGCTAATAACCCTCGTGTAGTTGCGTAGTAAGACAATGTAATTTTTTTTATTTTATAAATAATGTTATTAAATAAGGGCATGTTATACATAACATCATGTATAAATATAATATTATGTATAACATCATGTATAAA
>BMAV01000515.1:131465-170330 GCA_019973955.1 Trichonephila inaurata madagascariensis | reverse complement strand
ATAAATATAATATTATATATAACATAATGTATAAATATAATATTATACATAACATTATGTATAAATCTAATGCTATATATAACATTATGTATAAATAATGTTATTAGATAAGTGCAATAAACGGAAAATAACAAAACTGGAAAAATTAATATCATTTAGTGGTAGTCTCCAAACGGTTACGATAATTTTTGCTTGGCCGAATAGTCGATCACTTGTATAATTTTGTAAATGTGGAAGCAGCAAAATGACGCAATTAAAAACAGACTTCCTGTAATATGATTTTCAATCATTATTAGGTGAATGACGCCAGAATAGCAGATCACTAAAGAGAACGGTTCTGTTGAACGTATTCTGAAGTCTATCGCGAGATAAAATTTCTATCCGATAAAAACTTTAAAGCTCAAAACTTAGAAAAAGACATTCAAAAATATTTAAAATATGAATTATGTCAGAGTATAGTGAGTATAGAGATATGCAATAAATAACTTTTTATTTTGTAAATCATTCTGCTTCTATAAAAAATGTCGCCGAACTTCACTAACACGTTTGCGAAAATACGTGGGTTGGGGCATAAGTGATGGCAACTATTTTTTTACTTGTATATTTGTGAATGGATCACAAACGTATATGTGTCGTGTGGAAGTTCTGCAGGCATAGTGTTTACAAAAGAACAGATGGATCTGTGATAACTGGTAGTAGCCCAGCGAGGGCTGGGAAATCAGTCAGTTGGTGAGTGTTTTATGATGGAAGTAACCCGTGTTGAGTAGCGTTCTTACATCAGAATAGTTGTTCTCCGAGGGAAAAATGCAATAGAATATCACATTGAATTAGTGGAAGCCCTTGCAATTAATGCTTTACCGTACCGTACAGTAGCACGGTGGGTGTACTGCGTACTGTGTTGTCATTCTTTTGCACCGTGAAGACCATATTGCCCTGTATACTACCGTAATAAATTAGTGTGTTACGATACTTCAGTACTATTTATTGTCCACACATGTTAACACCTTGTCCTTTCGTCTGTATATGACACATTTTCCAAACTGGACTGGTATCTTCAAGAAAAATAAACAGTTGCCATGACTTTTGTCCCCAACCCTCGTATTAAAAAAAATTTCCAAATTTCCTTGACAAATATATTTTTCTAAATTATTCCTAAACTAAATTTAAGTAAAGTATTTAAGTGCTATTTTAGAGAGGTACTTACGTATTATACCACCGACCCATTTCTCCAAAGCAAAAAACATCACCAAATTAAAAAAAATGTTGCCAATTGCTGTCATTGTATGCGCAAATAACGTTCATGCATGATAACAGTTTATCCTCTGTTGGTGGCATATCACTTCATTTGACGAAAACTTTTCATTTGAGTAATAAGTAGAGACCCTTCTTCACTATAATTTTTAATGAAAATACATTGAGTGGTTAAATTATTATACGACCACCCTTTCACAATACAATATTGGACTACATTTTACCTTAACGGAAAATACACTGAGTGATCAAATTATTAATACAATATTGAACTACCTTCACCCCCAGCGTTCCCTGGATTTTGGTTGGTGAGACGAGAAATCTGAAACCATATCCGCTGAAGTTCACTTTCCGTATTGGAAAGTGTTTCTCAAACTGTAGGGCACGCTTCCCTAGGGGTCGTAAGAAGGGCGCAAGCTTATTGAAAAATCGAAAATAAAAAGTTTAAAATAAGTATTAATTTACTGAAAGGAAGTAAGACAAAATTCTTTCTGATATAATAAAAATTAAATACACATTTACCATGATATGATATACTTTTAAATGTATCACTACTGCACAATGCTTTAGATATTTAATTTATCAATATTAAATTAAAAACAAGTTTAATAATTACTACTGCCTCTCGTGGGCTTGTTTCATGTTCAAAATTTAATACTTATCTCAATAGTTTGTATGGTTTATAATTAAAGTCGTATTGTGTAGCTTTAGCATTAAAGTGTATTTTTATTGTGTTCACTACATACGGGGGAGATGAAAATTATGATTGAAAGTTCGGTCGCAAATATTGAAAGTTTGAGAATCGCTGCAATAGCTTCAGATTAGGTGGACTGGTTCCAGCTGTATGCCTTGTTTGATCTTATTTCACAGATTCTCAGTTGGAATGAGATTAAGCAAGGTAAAGTCTCTGCCATGCTATTTGAACCATTTGCGCAAAATGATGGCTGTTTGACAGGACCATTATCCTGTTAAATATAGTTACGTAGATCCGAGGGTTCGGGGATTTTATGCAAAACAATCACAAAGGAAATAAACAGTTCTTTAAGAGCGATGCGAATTTATTAACAAAAATCCAATCCTTTAAATACAGGATTCAGCAGCAATATTCGAAGGTCTTCACACCTTCAACAGCAATCAAACACAATAACCAGTGTTTAAAAATACACATAAGTAAAGATTATTCACAAGCACAGCCGAGTTAATCGCTAGTGAAAACAATCCTTACTACTCGCTGGTTTAATCCAGACTCTCCGCCGTCCCGGCGAGCATCTTATTTATAGGCGCGACAGAAACTTCCAGAAATATAGCCGCTCGTGACATTAGTGGAGAGATCCACTACTTTTTAGAAGATTCCAGAGGGTTCCGAACTCGCCAACATGGTCGCCAAATTGGCCGCCAACTTGGTCACCAAAAATAATGCCAACTTGGCTCTAGCGCCAAGAATTCGCCAAGTTCTCATTGAATCGCCATTATAACGTAAGGGGCGGCATTGCTTGTGAATGGTACAATTTTAATATGAAATAAACATAACATAGAGTAATATAAATGCATTAAACACTCAAATACAAATTATTTACACTATTTACACAAAATTCGTAACAATATTAATACCTGGCAGTGTGCACCATTAACATAACAGGAATGTTAATTGTACTGTCCAGATCCTGTCCAGGTCGAAATCCTTCGACCGCGGTTGAGAGAGTATTCGAGTAACGATCAGCCATTTCTCAATTGAAACACTTTTATTGCATGTTTCACTTATTAGACTTTATCAACTAAACTGAGAATACACTTTTGTAACTAAGCCCGAGGAGCAATCACAAACTTATTAATCTAATTATAATGGAAATAAAAGCACTTATCAAATCTTCTGTGCGCTCTTGCTTAGTTTTTCCTTCTTGAATTAACAATACTAAATACGAACACCGGTCGCTATCGCTATTTTTTCTTATTATTATTCTCAACTTTGAACCATCATCCCGCCTACTCCACTAGTAACACAAATAGAAGCTCTCATTTACGTAAAACCAAATCCTTTTCTACGGAAAGTGGTTTTCAACTAAAATCACAGTTAAAAAGTATTTTACCCGAGAGGATTAGTAGAAAACCCGAACCCTTTACAGTACTTGATTTGCGATAACACATTAATACCCTTGGGCATTCAGACGTTATATCACTGAATCAAAGGACCCATGCACAATACCAAGAAGACATCCCCGTAACCATAATATTGCCTCCACCAGCTTAAAGAGTTGTGGCAAATGCAGGTAAGACTGTGCTTTCATTATGTTTTCTCCACATTCGCATCCTGCCGTCTGCATGGTGTTTTAGAAACTTTTCCAGTGAACTATTATCCAATCCTTCAGTTCCTTTGCGAACTGGAGACGTCTACTTTTGTTCAAGGCCGACAGTAGAGGCTTTCAAACAGCTCGTCTGCTATCATAGCCTGTCCGGTTAAATATGTGGCGAACAGTTACTTCAGAGACTTTCGCAGCTGCTTTTTGATTAAGATTCCACGCATTTTGACGCTCTTCTGTTGGACCGGACAACTTTCGCTCCTCTCCTTTCCGAGCGAACTTTCAGTACTCTGTGACGACCTCAAGCCTGACGTTGAAACCTGGTTTTTTGCTTGGTAACGCACTCTCTAAAACATTAATAACTTCTGATCTCGAGCACCTCACATATACAGCCATTTGGCCGATACCAGTTCCGACGTTTCGAGCGTCTACAAACATCCCATGGCCGCGGTAGCCGAGGGGTCAAGGTATCAGATCGTGGCTGGCCTTGTCACGAGTTCGAGCCCAGTACCAGTAAAGACCCACCGTGTAAGGACACGATGCACGTTAAATCTGTCGAAAGCTCAAACGTCCTCCAGTTGGGGGGGTAGTTAGGAGGGGGGGGGCTCAGCTCAGGTGTCGTCCTCGTCACTTGACCCTGTTACAAAATTACGTGGTTCGTCGCCAAAAGCCCTCGTGTATCTAAACACGAGGTGACGTTAATATTCACTCACTCACAAACATCCCGTATTCAAACTCAGTTAAATCATTCTTTAAAACCCCATTTCTCTGCAAGCAACACAGTTCAATTAATGCTTCACTATTCCTGCACACCCAATTAATAGTTATCTCACCCTCTACTGGCAACTACATGATGTTATGACCAATCTCCGTAAAAGTGTCCAATGGTCATAATAATTTGGCCATTCAATGTGTAGAAGCCACTTTTTTATATTGACAAAAATTATTCTAGCGCCTTTTTGTTTGTATTAAAGTCCTTTTTTCTAGGAAGAATTGAGTCCAAAAAAGGTAACCAAGCATTAAAGCACTTATTAGTAATTCAAAGAAACTCACTTCAAAAAAAATAAATTTCTTTATTGAAAACTTATTTGTATTTTTAGCATTTGGCGTTGTTGACTTGAGAAAATGTTGTTTCTTGCAGGAAAAATCGGTTTCAGAGCAGTTGGCTACTACATGGTGACGACTGTGATGGCCATCATTTTGGGAATCATCCTGGTAATTTCCATCCAACCTGGCGTTGGGAAGACTGTAGACGAAGCCATGGAAAAGAAAGAAACGAAGCCTATGCTCACAGAAGACACGCTCATGGATCTCGTCAGGTACGTCATGCTTATCACCGTTTGCATGAATCCATTCAAATGAAATATATCAATCAAGTTTATGCTTAACACGTTTATTGATACATGTTAAAAATTCAATGCTGTAGTGCCATGTGTATATGTTTCTCTTTATATTTAATATACCTTTTTATTATTTTAGGAATATGTTCCCTCCCAACATCATAGAAGCTGCTCTTAAACAGGTAAGCTGTATAGGTTATTTTTCTACATTATAATTGTTTTCATTCGTTTTCAATTTATTTTCGGCTGTTTTTCAGAATTTTGTATTACATTGACGAAGAATCATTTGACTGAATTATCTTAAAGTAAATTATTCCCGAAACTTATAGTTTCCGTCTACCAACCATTTCGAATTCTTTAACGTAGTATCAATTCTATGAAAATTCTTTCCTCATACCTGGACTCTATAGCACTGAACGTAATAAAGAGCATCCAAAATTGCTAGTTAAGGAAGTTTCCCTGGTTTTATTCCTTCGAAATTTGGTAATTGTTCTGAGGCCACAGTAGCTTAAAGGCTATGGTCCCGAACTCGAAGCCAGCCTGTCACGGGTTCGAGTCCTGATGCCACTGAACACCCTCCGTGTAGAGTTAAATTTGTCTAGCTCCAAGTCCTCTTGGAGTAATGTGGAGAGGGGAAGCTTAACACTTCAGGTGTCGTCCTCGTCACTTGAACGAAGCTCCAAATGACGAGGTCCGCCACCAATAGCCCTCGTGTTGCTTTACAGCGCTATGTTAATCTATTCTTCTATAAATATTTTTTTATAAATCTTTAACTTCACAGGTGAACGAATCATTTAAAGGATCACTGTACCCCGTACACAACTTTTTTATTTATATATTTATATGAAAATGTTTACATGTACCTTATTTGAACGCATAAAATATACATTTTAAAAGAAAAACATCATTTTCAAACAATTTATTTTAATTTTTTTAAAAATGTTTCAATATTTTAAAATTTTTGCTACTGCAAATGTTATTGTTTTTGAACTGTTTGTTTCTAATGTTCCTAGAAATATTTCTCATGATACTGTTATTTGTTCATTTTTTTTTTTTTTCGTCTCGGACAGCATAAAAACCGTAAAAAACTCAGCTATATAGAAACTTTGTGGATTTTTAAAAAATAACTGTTCATCTAAATCAGTGCTTCTCAAAGTTTCAATATATTCTCGACCCAATATTCTATCATGATTTTAATCACGCCCCCTCCTACAATAACAATGTATTCAATAATATACTTCGAAGCTAAAACTACGATACGACCTTAACCTCTTAAGTGCCATCGGCGCATATAAACGTCTCACTCAATAAAAGCGTTAATTTATCTGACGTATATATATGTCTTTCCGAAGTACGATCTTTTCTCTGCACTCTGCTATCCATAAAATTATTCTGAAGGCATTGGAATGCAGTAAAAGAACCATGACAATGTTTGCGAAGAATTTACTTCAGAATGTTTTTGCTTCTTTATTCCTCCCCCCTCCCCCAATACATCACATGCGCGAGCGTACGTGGAAAATGGTTGGCATTGGGAAGCGAATCGCAAAACTTTTAATTCGCAGTTAAGGGATTAATTATAAACCGCACAAATTATCAAGATAAGTGTTAATTTTTTGTATACAATATATATTTATGACGATCCCATGGGGTTACTGGTAATTATTAAACTTGTTCTTAACTTAGTATTGTGAAATTAATAATAAAACACATTGTATAGCACTAATACATTTAAAAGTGTAATACATCGATGTAAATGTGTATTTAATTTTTTATTATGCCAGAATATATTTTGTTTGTTTACTTTCAGTTAATTAATATTTTTTTTAAAAAAATCTTTTGTTTTTCACTTTTTAATATGCTCGCGCCCCCCAAGGAGGGGGGTGCACCTCAGTTTGAGAAACGCTGATCTAAATCCTTATTCCATCATGCACAGAATTATCAAATATATTTTACAAAACCAGAAAAAGTTTGAAAACTTTACATAAATTACATATATGCAAAAATGCCTTCGTGTTTTGAGTAAGTAATCATCATCAAAAGCAAAAGATCGAGAAAAGGAAATAAACTGTGATTGTGCTTTAGAGTGTATTGATAGTGTCTGTAAAAAATGCTGACGTCCCGTGTTTTTAGTTTTCGCATCCCCGTAATGTCAAAAATTAAATAGCTAGCTAAATATTGTAATTAGAGCTGCAAAATGCTGTACACATATTTTATGAAAGTTACACAATTTAAATGAGGTAATAAAAGTTTTGATATTTTGGTCATTTGGGGAGTTATGTGACCTCCCCCCCTCAAATAGACATGAAAAGATGTTCAGAAATCCGAACAAAAAATGTAATACCAGAGAAACCTTCATTATTTTTTGCTCTTCCGGTTATACGAGGTAGAACTCAAAAGTTTCCGGGCTGAGTCTATAACTTAAAATACATTACTAATTAAATTGCTAAAACACATCCTCCTTCGAAATAAGACCCTTAAGCAACAATACACTTTCGCCATCACTTGTAAAGATCATCGAAGCATTTCTGGAATCCAATTTTAGCCATATCCTTTGATTCAGCCTGCGAAGCACTTTTAACTTCATTTGCAGAGTGAAATCAACACCCCTACACAGTTCTGGAAACAGGCTGAAGTCTCGGCGAGATCGGGAGGAGGATGTGGTGAAACAGTTGTTTTCGGTTTTTGAATAAAGGGAGGGGTCGAGGGAGGATCAATGTGCAGGAGCGTTCTCGTAAAGAGCACCCAAGACTACTCAGCCCACAATTTTGGTCTTTTCTTTCGGATCGATGCACGCAAACGACATAGGATGTCTACGTAGTTTTTTGTTTATAGTGCGTCCTTCAGGGATAAATTTCAGAAGCCCAATGCCCTGGATATCGAAGAACACCTCTCTGGTATGACCTTCCATTTAGAGCGATCTTGGCGAAATTTCTGCTTGCGTGGAGATTGTGGTGATTTCTAAGTTGCCGATCCACTCATATTTTTTATATGACCCGCGATTCACCATTTCTCGCCTCCAGTAACAATTTTGCCTAGAACCTTTATCAACAACTGAGATTAAGTCTCCCACATCATTTCTATTCGAATCACTTTTTTGATCCTCGTTTAACATGAAACGCGGAATGATGTGTGTGACACACTCTATGTATGTAAAGATCTTTAGCTAGTATTTGTTAACATGTGGTCTTGAATATTCTAACCGATTCTGCTATTTGTGCTATTGTTTGAAGCCTCTTCTTACGTACCGCCGCAGAAACCTTTTCGATGTTCTCAGTGGTACAGTAGAACGTCGTTTATCTGAATGAATTGGGACCGGACACCGTTCGGATACGCGATTGTTCGCATAACCAAAAACCGAATGCCATCCATGCAGTATATGAAACCGGAAACTACGAATATTGAAAATCATCACATGCGGGAAACGTTCAAGAAAAAGCAAAATAGATGCAAAAATGTTGCAATTTAACCTTTGTGTGGAAAATAATCACTTGTTTTTAGCTACAAGGTCTCTGATTCTCTTGAGCAGCATTAGTTGAGTAGGACAGCACTCTGATTGTTGTTCGTACTACTCCAAATCTGTCTCTAACGCAGAAAACGCGTCAGCATTTGATGGACCCTTGCTACTTTCGTTGGTGTTGTTGTCCTCGTCTTCAACCGTTTCATTGTCAAGAAGTCGGATTCTTCTTGCACAGAAGTCACAATTTCATCATTATTTAGCATTTGAAATCCACAGTCTTCTACATCGCATGCCCTCCAGATTTCTACATCTTCTTCGCATTCTTGAAACTCTAGGATCGATTGGACAAAGTCGGTAATCTCTTTCCTGAGGTCTTTTTCGCCTTCTAAAACTTGCCACAGCTTATTCCGTGCATTTTTCAGGCTCTGTCTTTCGAGCGATTCGAAACTTATTCATATACATTGCATGTAGTTGTCACAAAAAAAAAGTCCAGATTATAAACATTCGGATAAACGACGTTCTACTGTACAGGAAGTCTGCGGACGTCTGTCGTCTTCGACACTTTCCCTGACTTGTCTCTGAAACCTCAATGCCACTCAAAAGCTTGCGTTCCCGATAATGTATCATTACAGTACATATGCTTTTGCATTTCGTAAGTGATCGTAGCACTCTTTCCCAAGCGAAAACAAAATTTGAGATTTATTCTATGGTCAACAAACGCAATTTCTCTGAATTTCCGGGTACTAAATGCACATCCGGCTTCAAAATACGACACTATAGCAACCAAAGGAGTCTTTGATTGAGGTGAAAATTAGAAAACAATGTTCTTTTCCTTTGATGTATACGATAGAAAACAAGTAATATAAAAAAATAGTTTTTAAGTCAATTCCTACTTAGATCAACAACGAAAAATTTCGTTTCAGCTAGCTATTTTTTATTAAATAGTTACAATTAATATATAAATATGTATATACATAGGACAGAATCACAACATTAAGTGGTAATTAGTTTTTTTAATTATCACTAAAGTATCGTATTGTGTCCTTTTAATTTCAGTCCAACTTAATAACTAGTCCAACTTTAACACGTGAGAGAAAAACCTTTTCAAGTTTTGACACAAGTCGCCAAAAGGGTCGCTAAGTCACCAACGTGGCTGTATTTGTAATTCTTTTAATAATAAGTTTTAATCAAGTAATTTTTATTAATTATAATTAAATTATTGTATTGTCATCTAAAATGATCCTGTATATAAAATTTCAGCTCAATTCAGCGCTTTAAAATGTATTTTATTAACGGTTGAAAATTCCACCAAGATAATTAAATAAATATACAAATATATAAATAAATATATATATAGACAGTGCGAGCTAATAGTAGGAATTGAAAAAAAAGGGGGAGGAGAAAGATTGGGACAAAAAACTTTCCCTTGTTTTTCAATTTTAAGACTTTTTCACATTTTGTAAACATTAAGCAATAGCATAGTTACTTTAATTTTTATTTTTCATTAATTTAGGTGATTATATGAATTTAAAAAAATTAGATAAGAACGAATTACTTATTTTCCTTATAGAAATAACTTTTTATTCAGTGATTTTTTATTTAATGCTGTAATTTCCTGAACCCATTAACAGTTCTAAAGGAGTTGTTCCTGTGTACGATACATAAATAGGTTTAGCATTTGAATAGTAATTAAGAATATAACTTTTTTATTTTAGTATTCAACGGTGTTGAAGAAACCGAAGGATTACAACAAGACAGATAACGAAACAGGCAAGTCATTTTTTTATTTTTTTAGAATTACAATCCAATATATATTTATGTATAATTTTGTAATATTGACTATTAAAGGTGTTTTTTTTCTAATGCAGCTCATCTTTTTAATGTTTTCTGCGTTATTATTATTTAAATTTTAATGTGGATATTAAATGTATTCAAACTGAGTAGATATTTGAAAAGTAGCCATGTTATTTTGTAGGCATGCTTTTAATTTTGTAATCGATTCGGGTATTACTTTTTTTTAAGTATCTGTTATTCCAATTGATGTTTTGCTAATCCTGAACGATTATAACTTCCTGATCGCAATAACCCGGCTTTAAGCTCACAGCTTGTATGAATTAAATCTCGTGGACTCGGCTATCAGTTCTATTAAAGATTAATCCATTAAAAAATCTGTAAAAAAGGAAAAAAAACCCTCTAGTCAGAATGACTTCAAATTTAAAATGGATCTACACTCGCTTCCAAAAGTTAAGCACGGAGAGGAAAATGCTAATTTCCGGAATCCAATCAGAATTATAGAGGATGCAATTCGCTGCAGAGGTAGATGGAAGTATGCAAATATGTTAGGTAACAGCCAATCGTGCTTTCATGTCAAGAAATATGCAAAAAGGGCAGTCATATAAGAAGCCAGCTTTATGAAGAGTTACAATCAACTTCTGTAAGTGCTGATAGAAGGTGTTTAAAACTTTCGTACAATTTTTTTTCAAGACACGTTTTTACGTGTTTCTATGACTTCCAGAAAACGAATGGAAGATTCTGAGCGCTGGCGTGCTGTGGGGCGCATTTGAAGCAGGACAGTCGATCACAGATGTTGCTCTTTTCATCGGCGTTCATCATTCTGTAACTTCACGTTTATGGAAACAATTCCAAACCACATAGACAGTTGTCCGAAGGCCCGTAGGTGGTCACCCAGAGGTTACAACCCCCGCGGAAGATCTATATATTGCTATTGTAGTCAAGCGGAATCGCAGAGAGACCTCCACACGTGTGACATCTATGGTTACAGCATCCATTGGTAAGGCTAAATCTGCATCTACTGTACGTCGAAGATTACATATGAATGGAATGTATGCCCGGGTACCTCGAGTTTGTGTTCCTCTATCCGTCCAATCAAGAGGAGAACGATTAAAGTGCTGCCGGGAACATGGCAATTGGACTGTGTCTGACTGGGGCAATGTCATGTTTACTCATGAGTCAAGATTTGCTCTGGAGCCAGATGACAAGCGTATAAGGATATGTCGTAAACAAGGAACACGCAATCAGCCCCAAAACATCACCGAACATCACGCATTCCGAGGCGGAAGCATTATGGTGTGGGCAGGGATTTCATTAGGATACCGCACCGACCTGCACATCTTTAAACGGGGTTCTGTGACGGCTATCCGGTATCGAGATGAAGTCCTAGAACCCATTGTGAGATTGTACGCTGAAGCAGTTGGTCCTATTTTTATTTTAATGGACGATAACGCACGTCCCCAAAGAGCTGACATCGTCAATGACTACCTAAAGAGTGAAGGGATTGCGCGTATGGCGTGGCCAGCATATTCGGCCGACCTTAATCCCATTGAAAATCTTTAGGATGCTCTCGGCCGTGCTGTATCTTCACGTTTCCCGCCTCCAGCCACTATTGTTAAGCTGGAAACTGCTCTACAAGAAGAATGGCACTTACTTAATTCTGCGGTGGTTGACCACCTATTTGAAAGCTTGGTTAGAAGGTGTAAACTTTGCATACAGATGAGGGGGGTATCACATACCCTATTAATGTCCTTTTTTTTCATTTTATGCTGTTTATTTTCACTTTATACATAATTCTGTTTAAGTCACCAGTATGACATTATCTGATAACTTACAAAAATTTAATATTGTTTTCATTTCTGTATATAATTATTGATTTTGTTTTATGTATAAATATGTATGCTACTTTATTGCCAAATTTTATGTCAATCAAAGCAGCATTTGTTGATTTTTGCATTTTACATCTTCGTGCTTAACTTTTGGGAGTGTATTTGAAGGAGGAAAAGGTATAACATAAGAAAAAGATTTTCAAAAGTGTATCAATAGATATCGCTGTAAGTGGGATAGCGAAAGAGGATTCGGTTGCAAGTGGCATTTTTAATCTAATTACAACGGCTTTGATACGAACGGCACTTTAAACCAATGTATTCTTCAATGTGCATGATTGTTTCGGTGGTTTCCCGATGGGGAAAAGTCTTTCCAGTCATTCAACAGTTACACTATTAGTGCAAAACTCATCCATCACGACAAGGTCGTACCACATTGGATGGGGAAAATTGGTTTTAAATGGCCTTTGGGCTAAAAACTGAGTAAAAAAAGAAAGAAAAACGCCGGTACATTTTTTTTATACGTGTCATACCGCTTTCTCCTTCAAATATATCAGTTCAAATTTGAAGTCATTCTGACCAATGATTCTTTTTTTGACAGAATTTTGAATAGTGAACTTTACTTATAACCACCCTGTAGATTCAAATGAGTCATATCATGCCACATAAGAAATTTAAGAAAATGGGGTGTCACTTAGAATACCATTTGGTATATTCCGTCGTAAATGGTCCTCTTGAAACTTCAAAGAGTCAATTCGATGTAATCAACCACCCTTAAAAAAGTAATCAATACCCCCAAGAGCACCGATAGCTTAGTAAAAGGTACAATAAATCTTTTTTTGAAAAAAAAATGTGTTTTAATTAAAGATCATCTGATAGTAGAATTAACAGTGTAAAATACTATCAGAATCCAGCCAATCTTCTGCAAAGCGTTTTATCCAGTATAAATTCAGTAATTTACATAACTTTTCTTAGTATGAAACATGCCAAAATATTTTTTAAAAAAATTTAATACCTTTTAGATCTACGAGAGTGGGATATTTCGGGACGTATGGAAGGCAACACCAACATTTTGGGTTTGGTCGTATTCTCTGTCGTTTTGGGCATTATTCTGGGCGATATGAAGGCAAAAGGAAAACCTCTTTTGAACGTCTTCACGTGCCTCAGTGATGCTATCATGAAAATCACCAAGCTCGTCATCTGGTAAGTCCTTCGTCCCACAAATTTATTTATATCTTTCTATTTTAGACAAGATTGCATTATTCTTACTTTTGTTATCCTATTGGTTAAAAAAAGATGAATACTCTCATTGGTCTACGCATAGATTTCATAATTTTTTGAAAGAAAAATGATAAGAGTAGTTGTATCTGTGACGACTCTTTATTTCGCAAGTCACAAACAGCAAAGTACTGGAATAAAAGCGCTTAGTATGGACTTCTTTTAGTCCTAGTTCGTCTACCAAGGAAGTGACCCAGGAATTGAACATTACATGGCAACACGGCCTAAGCACTACTGACTGTGTTTATGCACTCCATTGAGTCTAAGACAGCGTTTCTCAAATTGTGAGGCACCCTCCCCGCCCCCCTCCTTGAGGAGCGTGATAACCTTACAAGGGGGGTGCGATCATATCAAAAAGTTGAAGATAAAAGATTTTAAAAAATTGCAAATTTACTGAAAGGAAGCAAAACAAAAGACATTGTGACATAATAAAAGTAAAATACATTGATATAATATATACTTATAAATGCATTTGTACTGCACAATGTATTTTATAATTAATTTATCAATACTAGTTATGAACAAGTTTAATAATTACTAGTGACTCCCATTGGCTTGTTATATACAAAATTATACACAATTTAATACCTATCTAGATAATTTGTACGATTTATAATTAAAGTCACATATCACATAGTTTTAGCATCAAAGTACGTTACTTTTGAAATCAATTCATTATTTTTGTATGGAGGGATCGCGATAAAAATTATGAATGAAAATTGGGTCGCGCATATTGAAAGTTTGAGAAGCACTGTTCTAAGACATTCCCAATAAATCCCATTCTTATACAAATGATACCCTGCGTAGTACCCTTCACATTCCAACAAGCCTGCAGCTGATCCCTACAACAAACATCAGATGAAATTTATGAGAAGAATTTTTAATGGTAAGGTCAAAATTTGACTTTAGGGAAGACCGAGCAGCTGACTTGTTATTTTTCTAAAGAAAATGAGCTTTTTCTTTCTTCTAAGCATTTTATTTATTCTTTCAATGTCATCCAAATCTAACCTTTTTTGGTATCTATTTTGATCAAAAAAATGACAGCAACATGCCTCAAATTTTTTTCCTCCAGCTGTTCTCAGGCAATTCTAACAACTTTTTAGAGCTTTGTGGGCCACAAAATGTATATATATTTATGGAGACCACTAATGTGATTGTCCATTAGATGGCGGAAAACTATAACTATATTGTCATTTATTTACAGTTTTATTGCTCATCTGGTATAGTGGTTAGCGACGCTGATTGCTGGCCGTAGAGCCTGGGTTCGAATCCTGGAGAATGCAAGGAGGTTTGTAAATGAATAGTGCATTAACAGCATGGAGGTACTCTAAATAGCTATCGAGTCTCAAGTCCTCTCGAGAGGTTGGTGGAAGAGGAAGAGAGGTAGGCCACCCCCCGATCCCTCAAAATTGGGGTGGAAACGATCCAAATCGTACTGTCACCTGCATGGTGCTCAAAGCTACGGCTAACGACAAGCGTACAATCTAGCCCTTTACCATGATGAATTTCGTGGACCTTGATCTGGAACTGCCGATCAAGGGGCATCGGCAACTACAACTTCTCCATATAACTGAAAAGGAACTTGACGAAAAACTAGAACAAAACGGCAACACAAAGCACTATCAACTAATTGAAGTGTTTTGCCACCATTTTTCTATGTTTATCAATTCGCATTTAAAAGTTGCTTGACACACCTATAAAAATAGATTAAAATTCATTAAACAGAGAAGGAATTTCACCAAAAGAAGTATCTAAAATTTAAAAAAAAGTAATCCATATTCCGTAATACGTATTGTTTCTCACCATTTTTGAAACTGTATATTTATAAAAAATATAAATAATGTCCCAGTTTTTCTCAAAATTGTTTCATGCACCGCTGTTTTAAGGGAGGAATTTGTCCTCGTTTTAACACTTGTAGATAACTTAAAAGGGTGCTCTTAACAATTAAACCCTTATAAATTGAATATGTTAATATTTTTTATTATTATTTCTAATGGGGCTGCGGATTGGCATTTTACCATTGCAGACCTAGTATATTCTCCGGGAGCTGGTATATCTCTTTTTAGTATGGCACCATACAGGTGGTATACCGATGAGCGGGGTCGAACCCTCGACCTTAGGAGTACAAGACCTGCGTCAAACCAACTACACCACTCTGCCGGCTGAATCTGTTAGTATAAGAAAAAAGATTTACAATTTTATTGTATTACTTGTGGGTTTTTTCCCCACTGTTATATTCCATAAACTAGCGTTGATCGAAATTCAAAATTACAAGGTCCATTTCCAATATCTCATGTATAGCTTCAAAGTGTAACGTTGATTTAAAAAAAAAATGAATAAATCCATAATTTGGTGCATTCTTTTCACTTTTTGTTGAAATGTAATGAAAATATCCTATTTTGTAGCCAAGTGAGAGAGTGTTTATTAGCGTCACAACTCTGAAACAACATAAGGGCTATTGGTGACTGAATTTTGAACCTGGATCTAGGGATGAGGATGACATATGAGCTGGCACCTCACTCTCCTAACTTCTACACCACCTCCAAGAGTTTGACCGTGACAGATTTAACATACACAGAGTCTTCATGGGCATCAGGAATCTAATCTACGACTATAAATGCCTGCTACGAATTCGTGACCGTGACCACTAGGCTATCACGGCCAAACAAATCTCGTCAAAAGTGCTTTAAGTTACACAGTTTTATGATATAAATATTCACTATTTACAAGAGGTAACACAATATAGAATGAAAATAATTTTGTGAAAATCAGCCTTTTTTTTTAAGTTTTCCCAAGTTTTTTAATTTTTATTCGTTCATCTTCCTTCCTGGCTGGGGAAAAAATGTTCAATCTTCGAGTTGTTTTACTTTTAAACGAAGTTGCGAAATTTTAATTTGGAATTTTATACGCGCAGCTAATGATTGTTGATTTACGTACTAATGACAGGATGTAAACTATTCATTGACGTAAAGTTTTGTTCTTCCGTAATTACAACTTCCTAAATCCGGTTACTTTTCCTATGAGACAACTGCACTGGTTTTTATCTGTTTTTAAATATCTAAAGTAAACAATGAGATTGAAAATACAACCAAGGCGTATGTTCATTAGATTTAAAAAAGCTATTAAAAATTAATTTTCTTTAACAGTAAAAAATGGGACCCCCTTAGAACGTTTTCAATAATTTTCCTTGCTGTTAAACAAAAATGTCTTTAATAGCTCAAAGCGTATAAAACTGTAATTACTTAAACAAAAAATGTCGTTATAATGACTATTAAAAAAGGGTTTTTTATAATGCATTCACATATTTTTCTCATATAGGTAGGCATTGCTCAAAACAGAAGATACATTTTAGATTTCCCTTGATCGCGAACTCGCGGATGGTGAGCCAAGGGTTCGAGTCCAGGTACCGCTGAAGACCCGCCTTGTAGAGGGGTCCGATGCATGACTCAAATCAATCGAGGCTCAAACATCCTCTCACTGGCGTGGTGTGGTAGTCTGGTGATTGGGATGCGAGTTCCGGTTTCATCCTCGTTCCTTGATCGTGGTTCAAAATGGTCGTTGGTTTCCAGTAGCCTCGTGTTGCTTATCCTCGTAGTCTTGTCACGATCACTAACTCGTAGCTGGCATTGTAGTCGAATCATGGGTTCAAGTCTTGTTGCGGGAATCAAAGTACTCATACACAGCGTACCGTTCATGGGGAGAATGAGATATTTGTTCAAGTGTGGATTTCATCATTGAACCCTATACAAAACTATGTCTGCCTTCAATAGAATTTGTATTGATTTCTTGAGACCCTGGGCTCCTACACAAATGTAGGCCCCACCTATGAACCTTAAGAGTACCCAGCATACGTTGTCAAAAACTCACTCGTACAAACTATAACCCGAAACAAACAAATGTGCATCGCACAAACCGACTGGACCAGCTGCCGCCTTTAAGCTGAAGGAGTAATGACGGTAGGCCTATACGTGGACGACGGCCATCACATCACGTAGCCAGTTGACACATCGTCCCAAATTCCCCAGTTCTTTGGAGAATACAGTTGAAATTATTCGAATCGTTATCTTATTAAGGCTGATTCGAGAACGAGGCGAAGCCCCCATTGTGGCGTATTGGCCCATGGCGTCCCTGCTTCTAAGTGCAATGTTAATCAATAAATAACAAGTAAGACATGATCACCTGCAATCGTGAATTCTGTTATCTGTCGAGAACATTCGAATATTCATGTCTAATAAGTTTTTGGTGAAACATCCAGTCCCATGAGTGGAGATTCTATGTGTTGACTAGGGGTTGCAATACCGAATACCGGTATTTTGAGTCGTTTGTACAATTTTGTAATATTATGTTCACAAGTTTAAATTCCGGTTTCTCCGATATTTTCTAGAAAATTTTAAAATTGTCTCTACTATATATTCAGGGATCGCCGGCATTGCAAAATAGTATACGTTTTGTTATTATGTCTCCCTAACGAGCGAAATGAATTAGACAGTGAATATAAAGTTGCTTTGTACAATTAAGAAAAGTGATAAAATATGTGAATAATCCGAGGAGCCGGCCCAAAGCTGTCTTACAGCTCAGAACGATATTACGATTCGTAGTCTGATATTTGTATCTGGAAAAATAAAATTGTGTGGTTGCGAAGAAAAAGTGCGTAATATTTCGATATTTTTTAAATTGGAGAGTTTGTTATTCAAATTGTATTTGCATATCATATTTTAGGGTTCAAAATATTTTTCGGATTCATTATATATATATATTCATAAATAAATAACCCATAATAACGAATGAGAATAACTTTAAAGAACATAAAAGATCGAAGATGATGACGCTAATGTCGATAGTGAAAAGGAATTGTATCTTGAACAAAAATTAAAATTAGCGATAGCTAAAAAATTTCAACAAACCAAAATACAGTACAAAAATCAACTATATCCAAAACCATCCGACGAAAAATCGATTTATTTGAAGACTGCGTATTTAGAGGTAAATACTTGGAAAAAGTATATTGTGCATTGCTAACAGTACCACTAACTAGCGTAGATGCAGAAAGAGCGTTTTCGACAGCTGGTCATTTTTGCACTAAATTACGTTCCAGGCTTAATGACAATACAATGGATGCATTATGTTTTTTAAGATAACATTTCAAAAATTTGTAATAGTACCACAGACTGAATAGTGATATTTACACTTTTTTGTGATTTAAATACATATATTTACGTTTTTGTGATTCTTTATACACTGTTATAATTTATAGGTTACAAATGAGTTTTGTGAGACATTTACACTCGCGCTAACAAAACTGGAAAATAAAACAAAGAAACGCCTGTGTTTTCTTTCTTTTTCTAAAATTTCTTCTACCGGTATTAAAACCGGTATCCTAGTATTAATATCTAAAAAAATACCTAATACCAGTATTGAACTTTTGGTCCGATATTGCAATCCCTAGTGTCGACCTATATTTGTTAAACTGACTTTCGACCATTGATATAGTGGCCGTGGTAGCTCAGTGGCTATGGTCACGAGTTCGAGGCCTACTGCCAGTGTAGATAGGCTGATACGTTAAATCTGTCGAGCCTCAATGTCCTCCCGTGGCAGGGTAGTTTAGAGACGATGGCTGCAACTCAGATCACTTGATCATGGTTCAAAATTACAAGGTTTGTTCCCAATAGCCCTAAAGTTTCCTTAAGGAGTGACGTTAATCACTCATTCGACAGGGGATATAAAAATCGAACCACACAAGTGTCAAGGCCTTCTCTACGGATATCTGAATCTCCTGTGGAAATGGAATTTTCGAACTATTGCACCCCCGAGTGACTCAAAAGGGATACGTTAATAACACTGAATCTGAAGTATTTTTAACCATACGAATCATTCCGTCTTTTATCAATGGGATCGCCTTAACCTATTTGCTGGAGTAAGGATCAAGACAACCAGTGGTTTCCAAGCACAGTCATTTGGAAGAATTTGATGCTCGCTATGACTTTTTTCGGCCTCACAGCTTCCCTACGCAGACAGCATGACGCCGTTCATATCCACATGCGCATCCCTAAAATATTGCGGGGTCCTTTCATTTGACATCACGTCAACAACCAATGGCTGTATCCCACCTGAGAGCTGGAAAATGGAATGAAATTAGAAGGTGTAAGAAGGCCCCCCCCCCCAAGAGATCAAAAAGACATTTCGTTGGAAAAACTCGAAAAGAAATGTTGTTTCGCGCCTCCTTCACAAATAACACAAACTGTAGAATGGAAATACTCAATAGTTTGAATAACTTGTAACCAAATGTAAATAACGTAATTAATAGCTGTAGACGTAATAAACTAATAATTTATTTTTTAAGTCTCACGCTATTCATCAATTATCCCAAAACGTTACAACGTCAGATGTATCGAGGACCTTAAGTCCTCTCGTTCGCGTGGTGCTCCAGAGCACAATAGGAAATCTCGTCATTTGAATGTGATCCAAACATTACAAAACATAGCCCTCGTTATTTCGAAGGGTGCCAACAATAAAAAATAATAATTTTGCATTAAAATTGTTTGCACTTCAAAGTGCTAATACTACCAAACTGTAAAAAGTAGTTTTCAAAATAAATATTAATTGCTTGCAATTCTGTACATGATGTATAAAAATGTATTTTACAGCAGCCTCTTCAGCAAGTTTCAAACAACAAAAGTCAGGAATAAAAGTGTTTAGCGGCGGTCCAGAATAAAGATTCCCTTTAGTTCCAGTCGTCTAACGAGTGGACGACACGGCTTCTAACCGACTGGTTGGTAAACCCTCCTGCCAAGATCAATAGTTTATACCCCTAAATTTCATATACTATTTCTTTCAATCTGAAATTTCAGAGGGGAAATATACTGCAGTACTTTTACATCTATTGTTCACATAATTTTGCATCAATTTTTTCTTTCCATTCCAGGTTGTCTCCAGTCGGTGTGCTCTTCCTGGTGGCCAGCAAGATTTTGGAAATGAAGAATCTCACCATGATGGTGGGACAAGTCGGATTCTATTTCGTTACCGTCCTCGTTGGAATTCTCATCCACGGATTCGTCGTCCTCCCCCTTCTGTACTTAGTGATGGTGCGGAAGAACCCCTACAGCTTCTTGATAAAGATGGGACAGGCCTTGGCCACAGCTTTCGGGACCGCTTCCAGGTGAATAACTCGAATCGGTCTTTTTGAATTCAAAAGAAAATAAAGACTTTCAAGCTTTGTAAATTGTATATTTTTACTCGTAGTTTCCTATGATTAATAGAAATATATTAAAGTGTCATGAAATTGCCTCCTTTCACAAACGGATTTATTTGCACTTGATCAACTAACCGTAACACTATTTGTTATTGCAGTTCTGCCACTTTGCCCATCACTATCAACTGCCTAGAAGAGAACAACGGTATCGACCCTCGGGTGTCACGCTTCTGCCTGCCCATCGGAGCCACCATCAACATGGACGGCACAGCTCTGTATGAGGCTGTGGCCGCAATATTTATCGCTCAAGTCAGGGGCATCAGCCTCAGCATAGGCAGCATCATTGCGATAAGGTGAGTCACCTACGAAAGAAAGTACGTAAATAGTATGGCATGACAAAATGATTAAATTTTCAAGCAGTTTGGGGAGTTTACAGGGGTACGAAATCATTAGAAACAACTGTGTCATCTCTGGCAGATAAAACTGACCTTACTCGGTTATGCATGGACAACCGCCACACTTCATCAACCGTATTAATTGGAGAGAGGTGGCAGGCCAATTGAACTTGTATTAAAACAAACTGTAAACACGGAGCCGTACAATGTGAATTGCAATATAATGTGTGATTATTTTAAATTTGATGTAATTATAGTATTTCAGTGTAGATTAACTACTAAAAATAATAATTGCTTGTTTTATAAAGTATTCTTATATCGTGTACCAAGAACTTTTTTCATATTCTTGCAAAATGGGTAGTTTCATCATTATTTATTAAACAAAACAGTGCACTCAAAAGATTTTGCTTAAAAAAATATTGCACCTACATTTAATACGTGGATACTTTTCTTTTAATAATGCGCACTGTAAAGTAATTCTCTACTAGAGTAATGATAAATGTCTAACTTTTGATTTTACACTCCAATTGAACAAATAATCTTTCTTTACAGTATCACAGCCACTGCAGCAAGCATAGGTGCAGCTGGCATTCCTCAGGCGGGGCTGGTTACCATGGTAATGGTACTCAATGTCGTCGGTTTGCCTGCTGAAGACGTCACTCTCATTCTGGTGGTGGATTGGATCCTGTAAGTAGTTACTAAAAGCAAGACTGCTTAAGAGTCAGTTCTGCTGTTTTATTAAATGAAATACTTAGAACCATGATACCCTAGTGCATCAGTCTAACGTCCATCTATATCACTCTAACCTAGTACATAATTCAGATTCAAATACTGAACCTTTTATTTCAATCAAAAATCCTGACCCAATCGTAAAAGCACACAGTCGCTTCGCCAAACCTTATACCAAAGTCAAATTTGCCTGCATACTATAAAATGGTCATTGTCTCAAGTGTGGCCGCGGCACCCTAGTGGTTATGGTCATGGACTCGTGGCCGACGTGTCAAGAGTTCAAGTACTGGGGCCACTGAAGAGCTTCCCACTGGCGTGCTGTGTAAGTTCGGTGAGGGGGTGCCATCTCAGGTATCGTCACATGATCGAGGCTCAAAATAACGAGATCCACATCACCAATAGCCCTCGTGTAGCTTGAAACTGCGACATTAATATAACTCTCACTTTCGCTCTTAGTCTCTTCTCTGTAACAATTGTTAAGTGGCCGTGGTAGCCGAGTGGTCAAGGCATCGGATCGTGGCTGGCCTTGTCACGAGTTCAAGCCCAGTACCACTAAAGACCCGCCGTGTAGGGCAGCGATGCACGTTAAATCTGTCGAGAGCTCAAACATCCTCCCGTTGGTGCGATGTGGTAGTTAGGAGAGGGGGTGCCAGCTCAGGTGTCGTTCACGTCACTTGACCATGGTTCAAAATGACAAGACCCGTCGCCAATAGCTCTCGTGTTGCTGAACAGTGCGACGTTAATATTCACTCACTCACTGTAACAATTGTTAACGCACTCGCTGGGTAGTTATTTTATCAAAGTAGGTTTAAAAATTGCGTCTTTTTTTTATCACGTATTTCAAATCTACATATTAAATCTACATTTTAGAGTTAAAATAAACAAAAAAAATTCTGTAAAATTTTTTATTTTAAAATATAAATTCAGATCATAAAAATATGAATATAAAAACATAAATGTAAACTTAAACAGCACGGATTGTACAGCTAAATAGTGGGGAAAATGCATACCCGTGGAAATAGCGGGTTGCGTAAATTTTGCTACATTTCCATTGGCTTGTGAAATCGCGAGATGCGCAGCGAGAGAATTAACGTGTTGCAGTTCGTTACTAGTAAATTAATAAGTGCTTTGCACACTTTCGCCAAATATGAATCAATGAATCCAAATATTATCATAGTATGTATCTGAGAAGGGATTCATTTCCTGCACTCAGCTCAAGTTGGGTGAAGTCTTTAAAATACATGTGTTAAATTTCGTGAGTACTATTCCATGAATTTTAGATTTCGATTCATTAGACTTTGTTCTTAATGCTTTCCTTATATTTCCTCACAGGGACAGATTCAGGACAACAATCAACGTCCTCGGAGATGCATACGGTTCGGCCATCGTCGCTCACTACAGCAAGAACGACCTTGAGGAGCTCGGCAACTTGGAAGAAATCAACGTGGAAACGACGACTCTTTGAAACTCAGAATGCATTGTTACTAACATGACTGTACATTAACGTCATCATCTAAAGGACATGAATTTCACCAATTCCTGCTGCAATGTAGCAGATCTCAGGAATACTTCCACACTGAACATTTATTTTTTAAAAAAAATATTCCGTATGCATTAGAGAGGGACATAAAAACTTGGATTAGTCGAGGCTGACACCTGCGCCTTTTGACATCGAGAATCGGGATTGAACGGTCCTCTTCATTATATGCACACCATACTGTATAACTTATTATACTGCGCAAAGCGAATGGATTTTTGAAATGTATAGTGAATACATTGTGTACATAGACAGTTTTTTTTTTTTTTTGCCCCGCTTTGTTTCAGTTTTTAAAATAAAAGGGGGACGACGGTTATTTTGGACTTTTTTTCACTGTTTATACATTTTTATAGTTTTAACAGAGTCGGGACTCTGAACATAAAAAGTATATCTTACAAATTTTATCTTGAGTAAGCAGGCGGCGGCAGCCGAAGGACCATGGTCACGAACTCGTGTTTGATGTTGTCGAGTCACGGATTCGAGTCCTGGAGATTTTACGGGACCCCAAACCTGACTTTGCAGGGGGCCCTATTTCTTTTTATGTGCTCCCCCTAATGTTCTTAAAATGTACGGGGGACGTCACTGGTTTATAATTGGAAGATTCGTCTCAAATGAACCTCTTGTTGCTTTAGAGCAGGGGTGGGCAGACTTTTCAAGGGTACGGGCTACTTCTAACTTTTTCAAGGAGTTGAGGTCCACCCAGTATCAGTAACGCACACAAGGGAGGGGTCCATGAGTCCGGACCCTCATTCATAACTTTTCCTTTTTTTTTCGATTCATTATAGTCCCAAGTACGTAAACTGTAATTAAGTATTTGATATTACTATTTTTTTTATTTACTATCGTTAATTATTTATTCAGTAATTTATTTTTTGCCGTTTTTTATTTCCGACAAACTACAAAATCAAAAAATATGTTTGGCTGCACATTGGCGTATGATACGAGAATGGTAGACCCTTCCCCCTTTAAAAATTCATGTGTGCGCCACTGCCCAATGTCGTAGGTGTGATGAAAAGATTATTAACCCTCCAAGCGGTCTGCACTTAAAATCCCGTCATTCCAGAGATGCTTTTTCTGCCTTCAAGCAAGATTCACAAAAGCGGCCGAGCCGCATTCTTAAAAATACGGCTCAACCGCTTTTGAGAACCCCGCCTGACGGCAAAAAAATACGTGCGGTGCATTTTTGAAGCATCTCCAGAGTGTCAAGACTTTACGTACAGACCGCTTAGAGGGTTAATATAACTTAATAATAAGTACGGAATATATGTACTTACCTACAGAACTAAAATAAAAATACTTTATTTTAGTTACTTTTTATGAAATAACTACAATTAATATAAATATGTATATACATATGACGGAATCTCAATATTAAGTGACAAAATAGAAAACCATTTTCCTTTCTATATACCGTGTTGGGCTAATATTTTTTGTTTGATACTATTTAGTCATTCGTAAAACACATTCTCAGAAATTAGACCATCCCAGGTAGGATTCGAACCCACGACCTTTGGATTAGAAATCCAACGCGTTATCTATTGCGCTACAGGAACACAATGAGCGCTTTTCCTTTTGTAAGTGGTGTTGGGCTATTGTTTTTGTTTGTTATAATTAACTATTAAATTAATATTTGAAAAAACTGTATTAACATCAAGTGTCGTCCACTACAAGTTTTAAAAAATTTATTTGAACTTGAATGAATAAATAGAAAGTATTTTATTAACGATTGAAAATTTGAACAAGATATAAGATATCTAATGTGTATACATAGAGATTGTGAAAACTATAGTAGGTTGTATTTTAAAACTGCGTTTAAAGCAAAACGCAAGCTCTAAACTTAATAATAATAGTCCCAAATATCAATATATCAAATGATGCATTTATTATGAAACAATTCAAAACACATTAAAAAATAAAACATTTTTATCTTAAGTCAGTGCTCATAGTTACAATCAGTAGAAGACTTAGTCTACGTACTATCAGCCAATTTTGAATTTTTCGTATATAATTACTAACTGGCAAAATTTTCAGACGGTCACCCCAAAATGTCTTAGCAGTCCAGTGGTCGATCGCGATCGACGTAATACCCACCTCGGCTTTAGAGCGTGAGTGAGTGAATATTAACGTCGCACTGTTCAACTACACGAGGGCTTTTGGCGACGAACCACGTCATTTTGAACCATGGTCAAGTGACGTGGACGACACCTGCGCTGGCACCCCCTCTCTTACCACACCACACCAACGGGTAGACGTTTGAGCTCTCGACAGATTTAACGTGCATCGCTGCCCTACACGGCGGGTCTTTACTGGTACTGGGCTCGAACTCGTGACAAGGCCAGCCACGATCTGATACCTTGACCACTCGGCTACCGCGGCCACTGTTGCCTTAGAGCATAAAGTAAACTAAACTAAAATCAAATACATTTTGACTGGGAACACATCCGTAAATTTATAAACACGATTACTTATCATAGATAGTTATTAGCCAACCTCAAATCTCCTTTGTTGCAAAACAATAATCTTGAAAGTGGGGTACGCGTACCCTAAGGGTACGGAGAGTAACACTTAGGGGTACGTGAAAGAATTAGCCTCACAAAAGATATATCATGATATATAAAATATATTATAATATATAAGATATGTGTAATAATATATCTCTTATATATTGTAATATATAAGATATATGTAATAATATATCTCTTATATATAATAATATAAGAGATATTATTACATATAAGATATAATAATATATAAATAAGATATATATTATATTATAAATAAGATATATATTATATTATAAATAAGATATATATTATTATATGTAAGATATATATTATTATATATCTTATAATATATAAGATGTATCATGATATATCAAAAGATATATCTTTGTATAAATATGTGTACTCATTGACAATGCTACTAATCAACCTTTATTTTTCAAGCTTTGAATTTGTATATGGATTTCTAAATCTGGCAATAACTAGGTTATTTTTCATTGATTTGAACATGATTAAAACATTTTCGAATGGTTCTTTTTGAATATTTCGTATTTTATTCATGATGAATTGAGAACTTCTTTCTATTTTAGATTCCACAGAATCTCGCTCAGTATTATAACTAAAAAGGGATATAAGTGGCCACAGCCATAAAACTGATTAAACTCCACTTTTTATAAATCAATCCTTAGTTTCCAAAATTTCAGTTATCTGTTTGAGTCTTAAGTATTCAAATCATTCTTGTTTCCCAAGGACAGTTTTTATTAATATTAGGTTGGAGAAAAAGAAATCCATTATTTTTTCGGTAGATGGTTGTAGTGTCGATATCTCGTGAAATATCGATCAAACAATTCAAATTTTAGGCTCGTTGTCAAGATGACATTTCAGACTAAAAAAATTATTTTGCTAATATTTGTTTGGTCCATTCAGTTGTGAGTTACAGGGTGTTAAAAATTAAAAATACAGGGTAAAGAAAATTCGGTACATTTTAGTTTTTCTTTGATAAAGGCGAAAATACAAGCCAGGCGGCTGAAATTGTGCATGGTGTTTATGTTGCCGATACTGTAACAGCTAATTACGCGCAATTTTTGTTTCGTCGATTTCGTTCAGGCATTTTTGATGTTTAAGTTGCCCCACGCCCTTCATCGAAAATGTCGATAAAATCACAGAAATCGAATTTGACCCGCATGTTAGTAGTCACAGCATCGCCCAGAAGCTAAGGATCGACCATAAAACAGTTTTAAGCCATTTGAGCAATGTTGGATTCAAAAAGAAGCTCGATGTTTGGGTGCTACACCAATTAACACCTAAAAAATGATGGATCGAATTTCCATCTGCGAAGCCCTGGCCAAACGGAATGAAATCGACCCATTTCTTAAACGGATGGTGACTGGAGATGAGAAATGGGTCACATACTACAATATTGTGTGAAAATGATCGTGGTTAAAGAGCGGTGAAGCAGCTCAAACGGTAGCCAAACCAGGACTAACATCCAGGAAGGCTCTACTGTGTACTTGGTGGGACTGGAAAGAAATCATTTATTGAGTTGCTTCCGTAGGGCCAAACACTAAATTCAGATATCTACTGTCAACAACTGGACCGTTTGAAGCTAGTGACTGACCAGAAACGGACAGAACTGGCCAACAGAAGAGGTGTGTTCCATTAGGACAACGCCACGCCACACACATTTGTAGTGACTCGCCTGAAACTCTGGGAGCTTGGTTGGAAAGTTTTAATGCATACACCATATAGTCCGGACACCAAATGAGTACCACCTTTTTCTCGCATTGCAAAACTTCCTGAGTGATAAGAAATTGGGATCAAGAGAAGATTGTGAAAATCGATTACTAGAGTTTTTCACCAATATAAGCCAAGACTTCTATGAGATAGGCAATATGAAGGTACCTTTAAAATGGCAACAAATTATACAACAAAACGGTACATATTTGACCCAAATCGGACAATTCGAAACATGTTAAATAAAGTTTTGTATTTCATGCAAAAATAATGGATTTCTTTTCCCCCAACCTAATATATATAAGGGATGCTTGTAATTATTTTCTTTTGAGGGGTCAGTGATCAAAAAAATTTTGGAGTCCCTTATTGTAGAAGAAAACTAGTGTACTTCACTTTTATCTTCAGTACAAAAGGTCAAAATCCTTCTATGAGTATATTTTTAAATCAAAAACGGTTAATAACAAGCATTTAATAAATTATAGTTTAAAAAAAAACTAAAAAACACGCTTTTATAGTGAATCGAATTAAGAAGTAAAATAATAATTCTTAAAATAAGAATAAAATGATTAACGAGAAAATTAATATCATTGGGATAAAAGAGTGGGGTGCTCTTTATTAATTATAATTTCTTACTGTTTCTGTTCCGAAATGCTGAGTTAGTGTAAAAATGTAGTACGAAGCACCCTCGCTTTTACCACAATGACATTATAATTTTCTCGTTAGTCATTTTATTCTTATTTTAAGAATTATTCTTTTACTTAGTTCGATTCACTATAAAAGCGTGTTTTTAGGTTTTTTTAAACTGTAATTTATTTTTCATTTTTCAGTTCGATTTACAATAAAAGCCTGCTTTTTAGTTTTTAAAACTATCATTTATTATTTGTTGAATTTATCCTTGAGTTTGATATTTGGAGCCGGAATTATGTGGCTCCTGGAATTAGTCTTGCTCTTCAATGGATATTAATTAATGGGTCTGAAGGGTATTTATTCTCTCCGTTTACGGGGCCTCGGATGAGCCCCCTATCGTTGTATTTCAAAGATTCCGTCTCTATAGATACAGGCCTTAACTAATAAAAGTGTGCTAAGAAGAAATATATTAAATATCAATCGTATTATCACCTTTTAAACGTATTGCTAAATGCCAATTCGTATCATCAAAATAAAAATAATGCTTTATCAAAATAAAAATATATATAGCAATTAGAACATAAATTATTTTTATTCCCGTTTGCGGTTTTAGGGTTGTACCTTAATTTTTAGGCGCTAAATCTGGAATAAGTCGCCAAATCTAGAAATGGCAAATGGAATTAGTCGCCAAATCTGAAAATGCTTTATGCAATTAGTCGCCAAATCTAGAAATCCTTATATTCCTTAATTATTAAGATCCTAATCAGGAGAATGAAACAAAATTATGAAATTATTGTATTGTCATTGGACCTTGACAAATGTGCGAAATTTCTAATTAATCTGACCTTTCAAAGTGGGTAAAAATCGAGTTGAAAGATTCCATTACATACAAGTGAAACTTATAAAAACGTGTTGAAAAGCAAGTACATATGCTTATGAAGCAGACAACTTCAAAACGTAACAGCAGTTGCAATAATGCGCTAATAGCGCCAATTGTTGATGACTTTTTTTTAAAAAAATTTATGGGTACTTTTCAATTTCGGTGGTGCAAATCCACTAAACAGGCTTTATTGGTGTCAACACACAAAAAATACATTTAAGAAATGTTATAAATGTTAGCACTCATTGGTTTTTTCATCTATTTTTGATGTATTATGAAAAAGACGTTACTAATAAAAGACCGCGACTTGTTTTGAAAATATGGTGGTAAAAGGTTACCAGCAGGAATATTCCGCTTGGCGTTGGTTGTATGATTTTTGGCGACTTAATCACTTGCGCCGGCGAAATGGAAAAGTACCAATTTGTGGATATTTTACATGCATGACATGAGAAATTCACACACATAGAAGGCTTGTATCGTTTTTAAAATTCTGAATACAAATTTTTAACTTGCATGTTAATTTTTGAATCTTTTTTTTTTAACTGAGATGAACTATTAATAGGTAAAAAGTTTTGAAGAGTTATTTTTATACAGTCAAATGTTTGAGATGCTCCTTTAACATAAGGATAATCAACGTTTAAACCCTGGAATTTTAATGAAATTTAAGAATCAGACTTGCGAATAAAAATTAAGATTTCGTAATGCGGAAATTGTTTTTTGACATTTAATATTCATTGGTTCATCAAAATTGATTGAATCATAAGAGAATCATTTGTAATACTCAATGACGTAACGTACAGGGCCCAGGATTTTAGGAGGCCCAAAAATGATTAAAACCAAGCACGTTGGGCTTGTAGCCCAACACCTGACTCTCCGGGGGGGGGGCTAATATTCTCCGTTACGCCACTGATACTACTTACTTTATAAAGTTATGAGTAATATCAACTAAATGACTAAAAAAAAAAATTTTTTTTTTCTTTCTTTGACTACGATACGTCGCAAGAATTATTCTTAAGAAAATATATATTAATAAAAATAAAAAAAAAACTATTTTCCTAAAATACTTATAAAACAGGCTAGGATGCATCATCCAAACCAGTGACGGAACGTACACCCCGCATCGCGAGAGGGCCTGACTGACGCCAAGTGCGACTTGGGGCCCAAAACCTGACTTGCAGGGGGAGGGCCTAATATTCTCCGTTACGTCACTTATCCAAACAAAAATAAAATGATCTAATTAACAAAACTCTCACTAAAGAGAACCATAGCTTTAAATGTAGTTTTTAAAAAATAAATATAGTAAATTGTTCTTGATCATAAACTTATCCTTATTTATCCTAACTTAGGTATGATAGGGTAGGGATGATTAGGGTAGGTATTAGGTATGATTTAGGTATGATATTTATATTAGGTATAAATATCTAACACAAGAGGAAACATCTAACAATTCCTTTAGATAAAAAAAAAAAAACATTTCCAAAGCAAAAGAGTCCTCAACATTCAATTGACTCTCTCTCACACAATGAAAGAGTCGAATTCCTGAAAAATTACTACTACTAATCAAACACACAAAACAAGATCAATATTATTATAAATTAACATCACTTCCCTTTTTCAAATAGGAAAAGTGGATTTTCCTTGGGTAATTTCTTATTCCACAAAAAGTATTTCACACAATTTATACAATTATTACTAAACATGTGCAATCAATTTATTAATATTGAAATAAAGCTATAATTGTGATATCTAATACTTTTAAATAAAAAAAGGCCGTGGGTAGCCTAGTGGTTAGAGCACCGGACTCCGGACCGGAAAACCTGGGTTCGATGCCCACGCCAGATACCCTCAGAGTACACGCGGAGAACGTGCTTATTAAATCAGTGGGTCCGAAGGTCTTGTGGGCTGAATGACGAGTGCAGGGAACTGGAGAAAATTTCCCTCCAATTCAGTTCCTTGCCTAAATTGTGGAGGTGGAGATAGGTGGTGTCGCCATCTATCGTTCCTTCGGGAATTTCTCCGAGCTAAATCGTACTGTCACCTGTATGGTGCTAAAAGCCAACGACAGGCGTACAACTAGCCCATTGCCTCGATGAATTACGTGGGCCTCGGTCTGACTATGTCAGGCAGGTGGCATGAGCAACAACAAATAAAAAAAAGATTTACTGAATATAATTTGTCAAACGTTCATTATTTTAATTGAATACAAACATTATATTAACATTATTTAAGTACTTACTTGAAATAGACTACATGTTAAAATTTTGATGCTTCAGAAAATCGTTCATAATAGTGATGTAATTATAGAATAAATATCATCACAGAAGAAATGGCTATCATGTGCACTCTTTCCACAAATATTACTAACTCGCAAAAAGCAGGTTAATCATACGGAGAGTACATTTGAATGTTGTTGGTTTAGGAGAAGATCGTGTTATGTCTCGCATAATGAGAAACATCTCCCACAACACATGTCGGAATTTGATAACGTCAGGATCGTGGTCTATCGAGAGTGCTATTTATTGTTCCACACTCTCATTAGTCCAAATGCAGCGACGGTCATGCGAACATAGAATCGATGCATTCAGGAGGGTCCATGGAACCTAAACATCAAGCAGGATCTCAGCGACTTCCTGCCACTAACGTGAGAGAGAATAGCCAAGTTGGTCTTGCACGATCATACAGATACATTATGGGATTTGAGTCAGAAAACTGATATAAACCGCGGTAGCCTAGTGGTCAAGGTAATGGACTTGTGGCCGGCGTGTCATGAGGTCGAGCCAAGTACCTCTGAAGACCCTTCGTGCAGAGAGGGCCGATAAATAGGTCGAGGCTCAAGCATTCTCCCATCGGAAGTTAGGAGAAGGGGGTGCCAGAGCTGTCTTCCTTCCCACTTAACCTTGGTTCAAAATGACGAGGTCCGTCGCCAAAAGCCCTCGAGTAGCTGAATAGAGTGACGTTAAAATTCATTCACTCACTCAGAAAGAGGGTTTTATTGCAGTACAAGTATCCACACGGACTTTGCGGTAACGTCCGAAGCAAAATTGTAGATGGATCTCGCGAGAAGGTGAAAGACGTTTTAGTTTCTCCAAAATAGCCACTCCTGTGTTATAACCCACCTTATACCAGTTAGAAAGATGTTGGATGGCACTACGACTGTCAGATAATATTCAGATGCTGTTCGAACCAGGAATTGAGATTGCCTCTTTAAGGCCTGTATCAATAGCAATGAGTTCATTGCGAAAGACAGAGCAACCGTCAGAGTTTCTTAGTTTAGTGTGACTGGAATAGTTTTGGGACTCTTGATGTAAATACCACTGCCAGAACGAGAGTTTTCATTCCTGCTACCATCAGTATATACAGTTGAACCTGTTTTTGTGCAGTAGATAAGGACCGTATAAAAATATTCAAAAATTTCACAAATTCTTACATAAAACAAACTAATTCGTGGAAATACTACACTTTTTTTTTATTCAATGGATAGGGACCCATAAAAAAAAGTCGCATATATAAAATATGCCAATTATTTACGAAATTTATGTAAGAGTACTTCCATAATAAAATAAATAATTAAATATTACGCATGGAAATATTTTAAAAACATAGTTTCTCATTGTATACACGGATAAGTTTTCACAAAATGCACATACAAAATTCATTGCTACTCATCATAATCCAAAGCATGTTATACAGCGTTTCTCAAACTGTGGGGCGCTCCGCCCTAGAGGGGCGTGATAACTCTGCGAGGAAAGCGCGAGCCTACTGAAAAGTCGAAAACAAAAGATTATTTAAACACAAGTTTTAATTTACTGAAAGTAAACAAACAAAATACAGTGTGACATAATAAAAAAATAAAATACATATTTACACTGATATAAAACACTTATAAATGTATTAGTACTGTGCAATATATTTTATAATTAGTTTGACAATACTAAGTCAAGACTAAGTTTGATAACTACCAGTGTCCCCATGGCCTTGTATTAGCATTTATCTTGATAATTTGTACGGTTTCTAATTAATTCCCTAACTGCCGATTAAAAATTACGCGATTTGATTCCCAATGCCACCATTTTCCACGTAGACGCGCGAATATGATGTCTCTTTTTTGGGGGGGAGGGGGGCAAGTCCTCTAAAATAACTATCCTTTGCAAACATTGTCGAGATCCTTTTATTATTGCATTACAAGGCCTTCGGAATAATATTATGGATTGCATTGCACAGAAAAGATCGTATTTCGGAAAGACGTATACATACGTCCAGAAAATTAATGCTTTGGCTGAGCGAGACGTTTACATACGCAGGTGTCACTTACGAGGTTTAAATCGTAGTGTAGCTTTAGTGTGAAAGAATAGTATATATTGAATTCAATACATTGTTATTGTATGGAGGGGTTGCGATGAAAATTATGATTGAATATTGGGTCGCGAATATACTGAAAGTTTGAGAAGCACTAATGTAATGAGAGAGAGAATGAGTTCAAAATCGCTTTCGTCACTTGAAGGTATTATTTCAATTGATTTATTTTTTGCAATATAAAGTAAGAGATAAGTTTTTTAACGAAGGTCGGGTGGTCAGTTGCTTGTAAATGTCACGATAACTAGATATACATGATTGAAGCCCTTTTTGGAATTTTATACTCCTTTCTTAATCGGTATCTATTTTAAGAAAATGCTTTTCCAATTTGTTGGAAAGCTGGATCTATATTTTTATCCGTTCTCAAAGAATCCGGTTCTTGTCCGTCTTCATAATCTATCAAATTATTAATAATGTCAATGTCATTGTGAAAGTTTCGTCTTCAATAAAGCGCGGGATGATGGAGCGTAGAGATAAAGCAACTGAATGCGCATTGTCGGGAGACTGTTTATAACAAATGAGCAGAGTATCTTTTAGTGTCTACATTTCAGTGGCGTAACGTACACCCCCGCATCACGAGAGGGCAAAACTCTTGAGGCCCAAGGCCTGACTTACGCTAAATACGTATTTACCCAATTTATAAAATATTATAGGCAAAACTAGACATTCAGGGGGGAAGGGCCTAATATTCTCCATTACACTACTTGTAAATAGATAGAAGACATTACAGTGGAGCCCAAGCCATTGTGTCCACTTGGGGGGGCAGGACTCTAGGGGCCCAAGGCTTGACTAACGCTAAATACGTCTTTTCCTAATTTATAAAATGTTAAAGGGGAAACCTGACTTTCAGGGGGGAGGGGGTCCTAACATTCTCCGTTACGCCACTGGTAAACAGATATTAAACATTACAGTGGCGCCAAAGCCATTGAAATTCATTCACCGCATAAAAAAAGATAGCACATAAAAAATCGCAGAAAAATAAAATCGCACAAGAATAAATTCGCATAAAAAAAGACCGCACACACACACAAAAACAGGTTCTACTGTATAATAAATGAATTATCAGGAATGTTACTAATAAAACTTTGAGGGCAAGTTGCCCAAGAAATTCAGGAGGATCTGAAGTCTTGTTGACATGGGCTGAGAGGAATTTAAAATAATTGTTATATATAAATATAATTATTTTATTTTAATGCTTCATTGATAATTAATAAAACTTTATTAAATGCATTGAAGATAAAAGTTCACTATATAGGGTCAAATATCCAAGTATCCAGCCAATGGAAAAGTACCATAAACATTAAGTCAAAAATATAACCGCTACAACTTTTTAAAAATAAAATATTTAGAATAAAAATTCTATTTTTCCCCTTATATTAGACTTTTAAAATTATTTTTTAACTATACATATAATGAAAAGATGATTTAGACACTAATGTGAAATTTTGGGTGAATTTTACATTTGTATATA
Source organism: Trichonephila inaurata madagascariensis (assembly GCA_019973955.1). Taxonomy (NCBI): domain Eukaryota; kingdom Metazoa; phylum Arthropoda; class Arachnida; order Araneae; family Nephilidae; genus Trichonephila; species Trichonephila inaurata. The sequence continues at coordinate 135,674 of BMAV01000515.1, read as the reverse complement.
AATCATACCTTAGAAGTCATCAGTAAATTTCTTACATGACTTTAAGGCGATATGGTACCATCTTTAAAAATTTTTTTATTTTTAATATTTGATATTTGGTTTTAATTGTATTTTATAAAGGTTAATATTTAATAATAATTCCATACAAAAAAATTTTAATTTGTTGCAAAATGTTTGTAAAATTTAAAGTTTTTAAATTTTTTTAAACATTTTTTAAACCCCTAAGGCTTTTTTAAATATGTTTCTTTTCTTTCAAAATTTTTTTTCCAAGTACCTTATAATATACTACATAAAACTGTGCATGGGTTTATTTCTGCTACTGCTCTTTAATTTTTTATTAATTTTTTTATAGTTAAACTTACAAAAATTCTCGAAAAAACATTAATTTTGATTTTGAAATTTTTTAGAAAAAGTACTAAACATGTTAGAGCTAATTCAATGCACAGTTTTACAAAACATACATTTCAGAACATGTATAAAAAGTTTCAAACCCTTACTTCAATAATCAAAAAAGCCTTAGGGTTTTGAATAACAGTGAATGTACAAAAATTCAACATGGAGAAAAATGAGTTTAAAGTTTTCATTTCTTAAATAGCATGATAAAAAATTCCTCCAATAATCTGAAACTTTTATGTAATGTTAATTAGTTTGTTTCAAACTGCTTACCACAAATTTTTTAAAAAATTTACAAGAATAAAAGAATATACTTGTATAATGAATATATAAACAAAAAGGTCAATATTTCATAAAACATTATCTTAACAATTTTTAAAAAAATTACACACACATTTTAGAGTTTATTTCATGCGCAGTTCTATACTACTATAATAAACAACATGTACACAAATATTCATACTCTTTTTTTCCATAATTTTAAGAGCCTGAATATATTCACAAAATCCATAGGCTCTTCCAAAATTTACTCGCAAAGAAGCATTTTTGCAAGTATTACATAAAAAGATTTGTTAATGCATTTTTATCAATAATGACGTATGTTGGAGATCTGGATATACCAGTATATTTTTCATCCAAACGAGAAAAAGTATTGCATTCTTCTTCAAGTTTTGCACACCTCAAGTTAGTGTTTTGAGAAACTTCTGAACTTGTCTTAGCATCTGAAAACCACCTCTTCAAAGCTTTCGTTGTGGCAGATTTAGTACGTTTTTTAGGCCTAGGCATTTTAACTTTTTGGAGAAATAACCAAATTCCTTGTCGTAAAGCAACTTTTCTTACTCTTCAGAACACAGAGTACAAAAATATAGTTAAATTTGTAGGGACAGAACTTCAAAGAAAACGCAGTAGAATAACTCTCATATAATCAAAACAAAACAATTATTTCATTTCAGCTTAAACACTCATCAGCGTGGAGTAAAAAAAAAATTATTTCCTTATTTATCAAGCTCTTTTCTAGCAGACGATCTGAAAAGTGGCCGTGGCAGCTTTGTTTAGTCTACTGACATGCAGCAAAAACTGATAAATAACTGAATAAAAAATATAGATACAACTCTGAAATTTTGCAGACACATTAAGAAGGATTAAAAGCATCATATAAGCCAATAAAAAAAAAATTGATAGTTTGATAATTTTTAGGGTACCATATCGTCTTAAGAAAATTTTAAAATTCTTATTTATTATTATATGATCACACACAATTCAACATAAGTTACAGGGACATCACCAGTGCATTTATTCCTTTAAGATCCAACTCATACGATCAAGCGGGTTAGACATTCTTATCACTTTAAAGGCCGAAATATTTTAACATTAAGTGTTGCATTCTTCTGGTCATTAACGCTGACCCTAATGACACTGAATTTTTTTTTTTTTTTTTTTTTTTTTGCAACCTTCCTGGAAGGTTCAATGCTTCAGCACGAAAATGTGGGTTGGATCAAACAGGGTTATGAAAATTGTAAGCTTTTCAATCAGCAATTTTTTCATATTTATTACATAAAAGGAGTACAGAAAATACATAAAACTTATTCTTCGATATAAAATTTTGTATTAATATCTGTAAATAATTAAAATAACTAAAATATCAAATTAGTAATTCAAACTCTGCTACCCGGATATCACACGATATAAATGATTGCATAACTATACACTTATCTGATCAAAAGTATCTCCCTCCCCTTCTACATGTGGAAAGGTTGTCCAGCGGTTATGGGCATGAACTCGTGGTTGGAGTGTCATTAGAGCCTATATTGTCACAAAAGACCTATGATGTAGAGGGGCTGAGGCACGTAAGAAACTGGACTGGCCTTCTAAGAGTCCTGATTTATACCTTATGCAACACCTTTGGGACGAATTTGAACATAGATTACGTAGTCAGAAAATCGACCTTTATCACCACCTGCACACTTTTAAGCTGCGGTGGGTGGCCAGGAGTCAAATCCTATGACCACCTCTCAAAAACTGGTAGAAAGTCTCCACAGACGTATGTAGACTGACATTGATGCAAAAGGGAGATCAATATCAAATTAATATATCCCTCACAGTCCATACCATTGAATGTCCGGATACTGTGTGAGGCCAGATAGTGTATATATATAATCAATAAAATATAATAAATTAAAATTATAAGCGATATATAACAAAATCACATTTCATTTTATGAAGGATAAATACTATTGTGCATGTACCCAAAATATTTTCAAAGAGGGTACAAAATAAATTTTACTATTTAGAATATTTTATTATATAAGAATACATGTATAAACCATTTTAAATATATATTTTTTAAAAGCTTTAAAGTTTACTCAAGTACAGCAAACACTTTTAGGATGAATGAAGATGAAATAGTTATATGTCTAAAAAATCGAAATATAATGCTGATATTTTTAAATGGCCACGAGTGGTGGACGAAAGAGTTTACTTAACTTTGAATGACATTCACTGTAAAGCAACACGAGAGGTATTGGCAATGGACATCGCCATTTTGAACCAGGTTCAAGTGACGAGAATGGCACCTCTGAATTAGCAACCCCACTTTAAACTACCACAAAATGCAAGCTGAAGGACTTTAAGCTCGAAAGATTTAACATGCATCAGCCTCCTCTATATGATGAATCTTCAGTGTTAGTTCATTTCGAGAATTTATATTGTGCAAAAATTTGGCTCTTTACGAATAATTAACTTTTTTATAAGTAATTGCTATAAAAATGTAACAAATTGCATAATCATGATATGCTTTGCTGAGAATAATTTGAATGTATTAGTTGTATAAGAAAGTATTGTTTTTTGTCGTTCATAATTTGACTTTTCAACCCACCTCACTATATGAGATTCATAATGATTGAGTTGGCTCTATTACAACACACTAAACGCGATTGTCGAAGAGAAGCTACAAATTTACGAGTAGAATCTTTTTGTTGTCATTTAAACCTGTCGTGACTCAGTCCATGCATTGGTGGGGTGTAAAGTTAGGAGAGGTGGTGCTAGTTAAGGTATCATCCTCGTTACTAGAATGGCTCAAAATCATTGATTCCTGCTCTTGCAGCCCTTCGAGGCATGCTATGAATTCGATCCCAGTACCTCCGAAAACCCGCCATGCAGAGAAGGCCGAGGCAAAAGTTAAATCTGTCGGGGCTCCATCGTCCTCCCGTTAGTGTGGAAGTTAGCAGGGGGAGGTGCCAGCTCTGGTGTTGTCCTCATCATTTGACCATGGTTCAAAATTACGAGGTCCGTTGGCAAAAGCCTTTGTGTAGATGAATAAGGTGACGTTTATATTCACATTCACTCACTCACTTGTTGCTCTCGTGTTGCTTTCGAGGGAATGTTAATAAAAAATCTATCAACATGATTTTTATTTCTAAAAATGAGAATGGGAAATTCGAAGTGTACCCGTAAAGTTGAAGAGTATAATTTACCAAAATAAAAGGAAATGAAGTAAATAAACGCTCAGTCACTTTTTGTTGCCATTTTAAATTATTGATATTATATATCCTTTTTAACTGATTCCTGTTATCTGTGAAGCTCAGGAAATGCTTACTCTGCTTCAGTGTGTCATCGGTGTTGTTATTTCTATTTAATTGTATAGGTGATTTCTTAGTTTTTCGTTCTTCCTGTGCTTTTCAGATTTCGGTAAGTTTTTATTGTTTTTTTCTAGTTATATTAATTACATTTCACTAAAGTAAGTGCTTCATAATAGTTTGATTTTGTAGACGAGAGATACATAGAGATGCAACAATTTCCTTTTCAAAAATATTTATC
>BMAV01000515.1:96355-116965 GCA_019973955.1 Trichonephila inaurata madagascariensis | reverse complement strand
AAAATTAACACCAGAAAAAGAATATATTTAGCCCACATACTTCCGGAAACAGTTAAGGACACACATGTTAGCATACATGTAGTACAAATAATAATTATAGGGTGGATTTTCTTCCTCTTTCCAAGCTGGTGGGAGTGTCACATCTTTGTCAAACATTGGGTTTTCTGGTTTTGATTCATCATCCACAGAATCAAAACCTGTCACCTACATAAAAAAAGTTGAAATAAAATTTCAGAAAAGAAAAACTGGCTGTTGAATAGGAAAAATTTGGATGAAAAAATTTTACATTTTAGATAAAATACAGAAAAAATTCTGGCTATTAAATTTGCTACTTAAAAATATTTTCAATACAACTTACATATTTCAGGAACATATACAATTCTGGATGGCTACTTGGATTGTTAGTAGCTTCAAATAGAGGCATAAAAATATTATCCAATATTTCTTGAAAGTTGCTCACCAAGTTATTTGATTTGTAAATGTCACTAAAAATAAACATGACAATAAATAAATATAAACATAAGAGAGCACACACTTAGCTCCTTTAAAGTAGAAAAAAAAAACTACATTCAAATATCTTTTAATAAATAAACATATTATATATAATTAAAAATTGGATATTTTTGTGTGTGATAATTCTATAAAAACCTTACCAAAATTAAACTTACATTATTAATGTATGCATTTTTTAACCATAACCATATTAACAGTAAATAGGAATGCAACTTAAGGATTATAAAATTTTACTTCTTGAGTTTATTTTATGTGTAAATATGAAACATAGTTAAACATAAAGCTTCGAATTGCACAGAAATTATTTGTTTTTCTTAAATATAAAATATACTGCACTATTTTAATTCCATTACAGAAAAATAATATGCATTCATGAGGTTTTGAATTAATATGACAGAGGAAAAATCCATAAAACAAAAAGATGTTTCTTAGGAGAACTTCCCCAGATTTGATCAATACTTCTAAAAAGTGACAGAATCGCACACACAAAAGAAAATCCATTATAATTATGTCAGCAAAGACTAAAAAACAAAGTTATTCACTTTTAATGTATGGGAATTCTTCAACCTTTCTGTGTGTGTGTGTGATATTTGTTTCTTATTATACTATCATTAACAATTAAATCTTATTATGGACCCCAGAACAGTTTTTCATGTGGATTCCTTAAAAATCTATCAACTCCGACATTGAATTTATTCAATATCAGAGTCAAATTGAATTTATTCAACAATTATAGTTTTAATTTAATTTTATAAGAGGATAGTTTAATTTGCTTGTTTGAATATTCAACTATTTGACATTGTAAACTGGAATTATGAGTACAATTTCTTTAAATAATTAGTTTCAATAAATTTTTATTAATTATAATTAAACTATAATACAATAATAGAACACAATTGTGTATAGAAAATTTCAGCACAATTGAGTGTTCTAATATGTCAGAAAAAAGTTTAAAGTTTTGACTCAAGTCGTCAACATGGTTACCGAGTCAACAAATTTGGTCACCAAAAATGATACCAACGTGGCTGTATCTGTAATTCTTTAAATAATTAGTTTTAATTAATTATAATTAAATTAATGTATTGTCATGCATAATTGTAGCTCAAATGAGCATTTTAGAATGCGAGAAAAAATATTGACCCAGACAGTTACAAAGAGATTAGAAAAAGACCCATTAAAAAAATGAAGTATATTTTATAGATTATAGTTTCTTAATACTATACATTTCAAAAAATAGAGAAATAAGATCTCTTACTACAAACGTGGAATTTGAATAACCCAACGATTGTTGTGGGAAAACACATTGTGCTTAACAGCCCATTGAGCTAGTCGATCCCATTCGTCTCTTTTGCGACCATAAATGGATAAACGCAACTCAGCATTTTGGTATTTGCTTTCTTCCAAATCACTCATTACTTCCTATAATACATATTAAAAAAATATTGAATTACTACTATAATTTAATTGGAAAATGTTTTGAACAGTTTATAATTTAATTTTCATACATACCATAATTTGACAAAAACTATTTAAGATTTAAATTGAAATAGTGTGTTATATCACAATTTAATTATAAAAAATAGTAATTTTTAACAGAAGATTACTATTAGAAGAAGAAGTTAACAGAAGTTAAAAATTACTATTTTTTTTAAACATTCTTGTACAATAAATTTTACTTTCTGAGTGTATTATACATATAAAGTTGAACCTCACATAATGAGCAAAATAAATTGTATGGTATGAATAACTTACTTAACAAATGACATTTTAAGTAACAAGTGTTGAAGACAGGGAAAATTTTGGATTAACGATTTGCTTCCTCAGTCTGCATTTAACACTTAGTGTTCCTTGTGATCACACACTTTCTTAAACTTAAGTTTAAACATATTATGGTGTAAAGTATGGGAACCCTTAAAAAAAAAAAACCCCACCCCTCCCCCAAAAGGAAAAGCTACAAAAATACAACCAAAAGAGAAAAGAATGAGAAAGAGGTACGAGTATGGTTAATCTAGCACACACATGCAATCAATTTGTAATGATTTACACCATAGGTTTCTAACCTTTTTAGAATTGGCGCCCCCTTTTCTAGTGAATATTTTGATGCCGCCCTCCTCCCACTCAAGAGAAATAAGAACAAACAAAAAACATGGTGAAAACAAGAATTAAATTTTTAAAAGATATTTTATTTTTAATGGAATATATTTTATTTATATATTGAGGTCATTCTGATCAGTGGTCCTTTTTTTTTAATAGCATTTTAAAACTTTAATTATAATCACCTGGTACATAAAAGATATTTCATGTGATATTGGATGAGATGTGAAAAGTTTTAGTTTAATATCTAAAATTTAAAATTTACTATATCATTCAATTTAAGACAGGTCTGAATATAATGTAATCTTTAAGTTTTTCATCCACTTCCCGAACTTCCAAAATATGTGAATTTTTGCACACGATAGAAATGATTTAAATACATACAATCAAAATAAGGTAACCAATATTTAAGTTTACTTTTGTTAGTACATAATCAGCATGTTTTTTTTTAATTTTTGTAGACTATATTTGGTTAATCTGCCCATGACATCTCAACGCCCCCTAATTTTCTCTGGGTCTTTTACTGCCCCCTGAAAGCCTGTAACGCCCATGCGCGTTGAAAGCCTACAATTTACACTATTCTCAAAATCAAAAACGTTATTAAGGTGATATGCTTTACAGGGAGTAACAGGAATATCTGTGCCACAATTATGCATTCTTGATTCTGAAACCCTTGCTTCTTATACAGATAAGGGAAAAGAAACTGTCAAGCGACACTATTAACAAGAACAGCATTTGTGAAAGGACAAAAAAACTTCACGCCCTTTAACAATGTATGTATGTCAAGCTTCAGGCCTGCTGGTAAATGAAGGAAGTCGTCATTTTCAAATGTCAGTGCTTTATTATCGTTCACGCATTCCCATTCCAACATGGTGGGCCTTGGCACCTAATCAGATAGAACTGAAGACAGCATAACAGCGAGGAGTCACCAGCCTGTATTCTCAATTATGCTCTTATCTACGTCAGTGTGCTTGCTCTACCTTAAATAGTCCCATTTACCCTAAAATCTATACATGGTATTAAAGAGTTGGCTCTATTTTTATTATTCAATTAATTATTAAGTTTAACTTTCAAGACCTGACATATATATTCTTTTGTTAAGTATTATGCACATAATTTTTTTGGAATGAAACGCTTTACAGTATTGTACATTAATTAATGAGGAAAAAAATGTTTCGGTTAATGAATGTTTCACATTACGAGTAAGATTCTAGAACTAATTGTACTCATTCAGAGAGATTCCACTAAACAATTTACAAACAAATTCAACATTTTTGTTTTAAAAACTCATTCAATTACTATTAACAGAGTAAACAGTCAAGTTAAAAAAAATGGATACATTATAAGCAAACTAATAAAAAGTGGTCTTAAACAACAGTTTTAAATTACATATTCTTAAAAAAATTCAGCATTTTGAATAACAAGTGCTTGGTTTTTTTTCTTTGTTATACTTAAATGTATTTAATCAAAACAATTCTTTTCTTTTTAATCTTATAAATACTCGATAATTCAAAACTAGCTTCAAATTTAATTTTTAAAAAAATTATTTTTATTCTGAAAATAAATATTTACCTTCAAAATATGGGCAAAGTATTTTCCTTCCACATAATTATCTGTTTTTAAAAATATCTCTCGCAGTCTGCTTTCTCCAATAGGATTATATTTGGCATTGAATTTATCAAATCGATGAAATGTATTTCTGTCCTAAATGTGAATAAAAATGGTTAAACTACACCTCCTTGTCAGTAATAAATGCATTTATTCTAAACAAAGTTTTAAAAAAAGTCCAAATATAAGAAATGTAAAAGTCAAAATTCAAGTTAAATTTACAATGTAAAATATTTATATAAAAATAAATATTTTGGCACAGAATTTTAATCAGCTTTTAAATGTCAATATGAATGAAAAGATTTCCCTGAATTATTTTATCACAGTATGTTATATTTTTGAAAGAATCACTCTAAGTGATTCTTTGGAGAAAATTTATTTCCATTTTCCCCTCATACATATTATATAATAACTTTCATACTATACAGTAGAACGTCGTTTATTTGAACGTTAGTTATCCGGAGCGTCAAATATCTGAACCAGTTTTTTCAGAGACGCTGCAACGAAAAAATGAAGGTGTACACAGTGAAAAATAAGTGATCATTTTCCACAATAAAAGTAAAATTGCGACTTTTTTGCACCTATTTTGCTTTTTCTTCAAGCACGTTTCCCGCATGTGACGATTTTCAATATTCGTATACTGTCTGGTTTCATATACTGCATGGATTGCATTCGATTTTCCGTTATCCCAACAATCGCATATCCGAACGGTGTCCGGTCCCAACATGTTCAGATAAACGACGTTCTACTGTATATTTAAATATATATTTTTTCAAATTACTTTCTCATAAAATAGAAATCTCCAATAATAACTTTTTTTCCTTGTGTATTTAAATGCATGAAAAAAAATGAACTAACTGGAAAATATGAATGCATTTTTTATACATAACACATCACTTTCTGCATTGTTAAATTTTGAGTTTCACAATAGCAAATATATTTGATTTTAAACCATATCATTAATTAAAGCAATATGTATTATGTACAACACATTTTAACACTTTAAATGCAAGAATAAAGACATTTTAAAAAAAGAGATTTTACTTTAATAAATTTTTTTAAGGTACATCCCACATTCAAGAGAATCACATATAATAACTCTAACCTAAATTACACTAAGTTATGCATGCAGAATAATTGTAATTACTTGTTAAAATTACAAGATTAATACTTCAAACCTTAATTAAATTCAAGGTTTAAAAATATATTTGAAAGAAAAAATATGGTAAAAAAAAAAAAAAGACAATGTATTAAATTACAGTAAATTAATTACGGAATAATTTAGAACTTACAGCATGGACATCCAAAACATCAACACTTAAGTCATATGCTGTCAGATTTAAAGAATCAAACACCTTTAAAAGAAAAAAAAATATAGCAAAGATCTTTTCTTAATATTTATATAAAATTAAAACAAGTGCCATTTTTTAAGCTATAAAAAAATAAATTGCTAGGAAAAAAAGGAAAATAATTTCAAAATACTGCAGCAAACTAGTTTATAGTATAAAAAAAGGAAAACTGTTATTATATAATACAAGAGCAGTAACTGATACTTAGGAATTTCCAACAGGATGAGAGTAGCAACCGTACAAGAAAAGCTAGCTGAAAAAAAACTTAAAAGAATCTAAAGAATTAGGATGAGATAAAAAACAGTAGTAGATGGGATTAACACAATCGCTCAATACCAGTCAGTCTTGTTAGGTGAATAGCGCTAAGTGTTGGATCCTATAATGAAAATTAATTAATAATGCGCTTACTTGAGAATTCACAGAATCTTTCATCACAGAGCCAGACATCAACAACTCCAAAAATAAAAGAAATGTACATTATTTTACTAAACGAGCACCACATACATTTTAGTTATAAAAATTTGAATCGCACACAGGAAATTTGTGATGCACCAACCTTTAATACAAAAAAATTAAAAACAAGTATTAACTTATGAATAAAAGTCAAGTGTTAATTTATTAGCTGAAGTTTTTTCTTCGCTTTGTCGTATTCAGTAGAGCAAATTCAGTAATTGCTTGTTAATGTCCTTAGAAACACCACCCAGACTATTGGAGACAGACCTCGTAACTATGAATCATGGTCAAGCAAAAAGAATGACACTTGATCAATCTCTCTAAACCCTCTAATTTTTAAACCAGCTAACATGATAGCTTTTAGCTTTGACAGATTTTGGATCTATTATCACTGCCACACAAGGGGCTTTTAGTGAAATCAAGACTAGACTGTAACATTAGTTAAGAGCTCATGATTATGATCATTCACCTACCGTGACCTCAGTTAAATAAAATCGAGTATTTTATTTTATAATTACTATAAGCTCTTTTTACTAACATAAAATTTATTCTGAAATAAAGCACATTTATATAATAAGTTTAAATACGAGTTATGAAATTTCTCTGTTTCAAATCCCCTTGGAGCAGGAAAGCCTATACCAAGTCCTTTCTACATAATGTCACACACCAGGTCTTGATCTCCAAACAACTGTCCCAGGGAAATGCCCCAGCAGTCCAAAAGATGAGTAGGAGAAGCAGGGACAAGGAAAGATTTTACCCCCTACACAAAGGTCATACCCTACAGGTGACCACTTCTGAAGTGTGCATGAATTTCTCTTCATATCAAAAAGGCTCAACTCTTATTGGTAAAAATTTCATACTATAAAATAATCCTAATTTATTTTCAGAAGTCCCCCTCTCATTAATTAACCAGATTTCTTTTTGTACAATTGCAATGAATTGTTTAAAACTTATATGCATAGAAGCTAAACAAAAAGTATTTACATACAAAAGAAATAAGGCTTAATTCACTATCTACATTAATAAACCTACATCTTACAATGATTCCTACAGCAACAAAAATATCTGGGATTAAACAGACATAAAATGCTAATGTATTATTACAATGTGATATCAACAAAAGTCACTTAAGTTACAAAGCATACTAAATTCTTGTCAGCCCAACATCAAAATCATAAGTCTTGCATAACATTTCTAGTTTTATATTCCGACACAAACAGCACAACCATTTTTAAACAATTTCCTTTCAATTATGCATTTATTTCTGGTATAATTGGAATGAGGAAGTGAAATTTACAATGACTCCATAAGGCATTAAAGTACAATCTATTCCAACAGCTGGTTTTTTTAATAAAAAGCTTATTTTAAAAATGGAACTGACACTCACATGTATAAGTTCTGGAGACAAATGTTCATATGCAACATGTCAATAAAATATGCCAATCAGGAAATGGCACCATAAAAAGCACAAAAGAAAACAGCTGGAATTCTAATTAATCAGTTCATACAAAAAATTTCAGGAGAATATAAAAAGAAAAGTTCAGGAAGATTTAATTTCATTTCATTTGAAATTGCACACTTCAACATTTATACATGATCATACCAGAAACATGTTTACTACAAAGAATCAAAATTATATCCGACAAACATTTAGTAATTATACAGTATAAGTGAAGAAATAAGAAAAAACTGCCACACCATAGTTGTGTAAAAAGTAGAGTTCCAACTAAGGTGGTAGTCTGATGTAACTGTGACCTCATCTTCTTATTAACCCTCCAAGCGGTCTGCACGTAAAATCCCACCATTCCAGAGATGCTTTTTCTGCCTTCAAGCAAGATTCCCAAAAGCGGCAGAGCTGCATTTTTTAAAATACGGCTCAACCGCTTTTGAGAACCCCATCTGAAAGCAAAAAAATATGTGTGGTGCATTTTTGAAGCATCTCCAGAATGGCAAGACTTTAAGTGCAGACTGCTTAGAGGGTTAATAAGGCATATGAATTGTGATTAGCAAACTGAGGGTCTAGAAGAAATGGGTGGCTGAAAAATGTAACAATAAGTAAAATATTCTTTTGATCCATACATGCATTTGATATATGAAACATCCATTACATTTTTAATAGCTTCACAAAACTTGCGATTGAGTCTTTAGAAATCAATGACAAATATAAACATAAGGTGCTTACATAATTCTACTAGTTCATTGATGAGGAATAATTAATTCATTTTATTACTTATTTAATAGTCTTTTAATGTGTTTAAAAATTATTCTATCATAATACTTCGAAAGCAAAGAATTATTTTTTTCCCCTTTTTTATTTGTCTACTTAATGCAGTAAATAATTGCATTTTGCCATATTTATCACAATGCTTAATTCTTAAATTTCATGCTAATTAAAAAAAAAAAAAATGTTTAACTTAGTTCTGAAATCAATGTAAAAATGATTTATTTAAGCAATGTGAGATACTTTACAATCTCTTTCCCCAATCCCTTCAGTTATAAAAAAAAATTAAGCTGATACAACAAAATGTGTGGATGTAAATTTTTTTGCAGTTCATCTGCATCCTTAACTATATAAATGTATTTACCTGCTGCAAAGTTTGTTTCTTCCCTTTCGATACACAGACAATCTCATTAGCACACTTCTTCATTGTTCTTTTAATGAAACGCAAAAGATGTTTCTGATTCATACAGGATGCTGCATGTACATGAGTATCAACCTAAAAATTAATTTAAAAGATTTTATAAGAATCAACTTAATAAAGTATTATACATAATAACTATCATTTTCATAAAGAAATTATGTGGATTCAAAATAAAAGAGTATCATGCATATACACAGATTAGAATTATGTAATTTTAAATTTATTTGAGCATCTTAAACACTCATCTTTATTCAACTAGAATAAAATAAGAAAATGGTACTTACAAGAAACCACCTTTCAAAATGAACTAATATAGATGTTATATGAAAGCAATACAATACTAATAAACTGAAATGAATCGTTAGTAATAATATTTAAATAATTTTTTTTAAATATATGACAACTTTTTTATTAAAACTTATAATTAACAGAATTAGAAAACAACTGATACAAAGTAAGGTTATATTATAAAAATATTTTATTTTACTCAATTAAAATGTTTCCATGTACTTTTTTTGGAAATTAAATCAGAAGTAATCTAAAAACAAAACAATACTAAAAATAATCACATTGAATTTAAATATTTTAAACATTAAAATATTTAAAAGTTATTTTCAAAACTATCTAGTATAATTTAATTCAAAATAATCTTTACTCTCCCCACAATGCTAAAAATAATTCTGACAGATTTATAAACACACAACTTACTTTTCTGATATTATAAAAATCTCGGTGCGGAACTGCTTTTTGTGCTGTAAGCTCTGTCATTTCATTGAGCAAAACATGCAGTTGATACTTTAAGTACAAATAGCTAAGACGCCTGTAGCAGAATGATTTCCTGCAACAGAAAAATTCTGTTATTGAAACCAGTTTCAATGTTTTCAATGTCTATTTTTTTGCACATTACATTTTAAGTTATAAAATTTCTACATCTATATACTTACTTTTGGTCGAAAGGGAACAAAAATATTATATTAGTATAACCAAATACAAAATACCAGTCTTTTCATGGATCAGAAATTAGTAATAATTATAAAACAGAACAGTGTATGATATGTATGTATTCTTTACCGTTTAGAAAATTATTATAAATTTATAGATTACATATCTTAGCACAGCACTCCCCAACCATTTTATTGCTGCAGACTAGTCAATGTTTTATAATATTAGCATAGCCTATTGAAAAGAGAGGAAGTTGATTTTTTTTATATTTTAGATTGTTTTAATTTAATTAATTTTAACTTAATTTAATTGTATTTAAATATGCCTTCACAAAATAAAATAGTTACATCAAAAAAATAATAAAGTGATTTCCTTGGAAAGTTCCAAAAACCTGAGAGAAGTATACCATAGTAAATAAAATGGAATTATTTTTATTTTCCTCGGGCGGTTCAGTACCCTTTGATCCAAGGACTGGTACCGGCTGTAGCCTGGGGTCCATTGTCTTAGCAGTTTTCACCAAGAAGTTTGTAAAAATGATAATTTGAATTTATATTCATGAAGCATACAAACATTAAAAGGTAATTTACAATAAATATATTTTTACTTGTTTTTAACACAACTTTTAATTTTAAATCACTGGTGTTAACTTACCGACTGTTTTTCCTTTTGAATTTTCAAATTGGATTCATGTTTTTATAACATGTGTAGATTGTTGGTTAATGCCACACTTCAAAATAATAGAAGGACTATTGGCAACAAACCTCAATTTTAAACCACGGTTAAGTGACAAGGATGGCACTTGAGCTCTCTGACACTGAACTCTCCAATTCGCCACATCACAACAATGTAAGGATTTTGAGCCTCAATAGATTTAACAGGCACATCAGCCTCTCTAGATTGTAGATCTTTAGATACTTATCATGCATGGAATATATTTTGAATTTTATTTTTTAAAAAGAATGAAACATTAATTTCTGATATTTGCATTTTATATTTTTAACTGTGTACAACTCTAAGGTTTTGGAGGATAATGATTAATAAAACTCTTTCTTTCAATAATTGTAAATAAAAATAATAAATTCTGCTAATTGAAATTTCTTATTTAAAAAAGTTCTCATTTTATAGATTTAAAATCCTTATCAATGTATAATAAACATACAAAAGAGAAACAAAGTAAATATAGATCATTTAGCTTATATTTTAAAATTATAATGCATATTTTTTAAAATAAAAATTAGTAAAGCTGATTATGAAGTAGTTTTTAGACATTTCAAACAGTTTAATTTAAAAACACAGAAGAACTTAATTTTATGAAGTATGTCTTTTTCAATTATGAAACTAATTACAAACATCCAAAAATTAAAATCTACAAAAACTTTTAACCAACCTGTACTATTTATGGCTTAAATATACATAGTTTAAACGTTCTAGTAAAAAGAAATGCAACATAAGAAGCTCAGCATCGGGGGAAAAAACCAGACACAAAAATATACTTTAACACACAAAGAAATCATTAGCCTTAAAATAAATACTTTTATGAAAAATGTACAGTTGAAAATGATCTTTGGTTTTAAACTTGATTTAAATTAAAATTGCACAAATCAAATTATTGCTTAGATTGCAAATTCATTCAATCAAAAACTATAATTTCATCTTTCAATATCTAAAGGTAAATACAATAATTTACCTTTGTATTAAATAGAACAAAATAAAATTAACAGTTAAAGCATTTACGCATTCAAATTTAATTTTATAATTTTAAATACTCAGAAACAAAAACACTGTTAGATTTTTATTTATCATAATCAAATAACAATTGTTTCACCTTCAGTGACAAAGAAATCAATCTAATAAACTGAAATAAAATTTGTGCTAAAGAAAAATTAGAAGGATTACACTTTAAATTCTTCTATCAATCTATTCAATGCTGTATTATCATATTTAATTTCTCCATTCTTCTCATAAATTAGTCTTTAAGTACCTTATTTAATACTTGCATATTATTCTGTCAACCATGAACATTAGCAAGATGACTGGTATCCGACATACAAAAGCCAATCACTTTGTCAGCGAACAATGCCTCCTAATATTTAAAAGCAACAATTGATGCATTGTTTTAATGTCATGCCATTTGGTGGTTCTTGTTAAGTGGAAATGGTCGACAGGATAAGACATAACTACCCTTCAATATTTGATTGTAATAAAAAGGCGAATAATGGGCTAAATTCATGTAATGTCACAGTCACATGATAATGACACAATCAGGCATTTCTAACCAATTAGTTCATGGGCTTCGCCATTGCCAACTTTTGCTTTTTGCAACCTTTTTTAAAAACTCTCTCTCTCTGTATTTATCTATCAATACTTTGTAGGTAATCAAAATGAGTTTGGTCTAAAAAAAAATAAGAAACAAGCACAGGCATCCCTTGTATAACACAGTACTTATAAAACATGGTTTCAAAATTACACTGTACAAAATTTGCAATTATTATAACACTGATTTGATATTACATGGGAAAAAAACTTGAATTTTTAATTGAATTAAATGAACATTTTTTGTTGAAAGAGACCCTTAAGTAGTACATAGCAGATAATTTAAAAGTGAATTGCAAAGTTCTTTAGCTCCTTATACAGAAATTTTGAAAGAATTGCAAAATTAAAACAGATAATTACAACTATACCATATAAATTTTGTAATGATGTAGAAATAACTAGTGAAGAAGAGTTTCAACCAACTTTGAAGAAAAAGAATAATTAACTGAAATTTCTGATGAGAATAATGACAAAAATTTTATGATCCTAATAAACTGTTCCTATTTATTTTATAATAATTATTATTTCTTGAATATATCTTTTGTTGCATTTTAATTTTTGTATTTCATATTTTTGATTAAAAGCTCAAAGTTAACTCACTTCTTTATTTGTATGTTTTATTAGAATGAAATTTCAGCTATCATAAAATTTTACACCTTAAGACTAGATTTCAATACAACATGGTTCACATTACCTTGATTTATATTATTTCTGTTTCGTATAACACAGTTTCAATACAACACTGTACATATTGCCATGATTTATATTAGCTACATTCATAATTAATTTAATAAGTAAGCAAAAAAGTATCATACAACATGATTTCAATATAGCACAGTATGAATTAAAATAGTGTTATAATATACAAGGATTTTTCTTTTTAATTTGGAAAAACTTTTTGTGGATTCTTAATACTCTTGAACATATTTACCCAAATATAAATGTGAAATTTTATAAGTAGAACAAGTACAAATCTAAAATCAGTTTTGAATTCAATGAAGAACATGTGATTGCATTTATCATGAGTTTAGCCCATTTAATCAAAAAAAGTTAATCAAAAATCTTCATTGCAACCAGTTTACAAAATAAAACAAAATCTTTGTTGAAAATAAACTCCACAAACAAACAAAAAAACTGTTTTCAAAATCACAATGAAAAATTATACTCACTAGATTTGAATGCTCTTAAGCACCTCTAAATACAATGAATTCAGAGAACTTTATGACCTGTCAAAAATAAACTATAAAGATAATAAAACCAAGCACTTTTTTTCTCTTAATGTTCCCTTAAAAATAAATTATACACAGAAACAAACTTACAATGGTCCATCTGTTATCATAGAACATATGAGGTTCATATCTGTAACAAAAGTATTTAAACTTGGAAAAGGATAATCCAGTCTCCGACCATCTTCAACGTCCTCTTTTGTCCTGTAAACTTGAACAACTCCTTCTTCCATGTTGAGGACATAATTAAGGTCTTCCGGATAATCTCTTTTCCAGGGATTGGTTTCTAAAAATAAGACATTGTAAATTAAAAGTTGCAAAATAATGAAATTTTTAGAAAGCTCGCATAAAATTAAAATTTTAACTATATACACATTGATTCTTGTTACTTAAAAGTCAATTTTTTTTTAAAAAACAAACTATAATATAGAAACTTGAAATACTTTCACTATAGCTAACATCTGCAGTTAAACTTTCATAATTTCTGAAGTTAACTATATTTATAACCTTTTATTAAATAATTTCAAACTTTAAATTGAAATAATGACTAATTTGAAATAAATTTGATGAAAAAAGGATATTTAGTTATTAAAAAAATATCAGCACATACAATGTATCACAACAAGATGTTCTTAAAAAAGAAATTGTTAAATGATCCTTTAATTTCCCCACAAATAGGAATATAAAAGATTTATAAAATAAATTTCAAGATACAACACCACAATGTCAGATTTTTACATTACATAATAATCTTCTTAAATGTAAGTAAATAATATCAAACAAAAAAATAATATCTATAATACAGACTTTACAATAGACATAATTAAATCTTACTATCCTAACAAACATACAATAAAAAAGTACAAGAGAAAGAAACAAATTAAGTAATCCTTGACTCTGAATGATTATTAATGTCACACCTCAAAGTAACACAAAAAGTTACTGGAAACAGACTTCATGTCTTGAACCTCGGTCAAGTAACAGGGTTACTACCCGACTTGGCAACTTACTTTCCAAACCTCCACATTACACCAAATTGAGTATTTTTTAAAAAATTGAACGATGAGAAAAATTTTATGTGTAGCACAGGTCTTTAGTGATACCAGGATGAGTTTTGGTCAGTGAATATTAGCATCGCACTAGCCAGCTACTCGATGGTTTTGGGCGACAGATCTCATAATTTTAAACAACGGTCACATGATGAGGACGACACCCATGCTGGCACCTTCTCTCCAAACTTCCACACCACACCAGCAAAAGGATTTTGAGCCTTGACAGATTTAACATGCATAACAAATGGCAGGTCTTCAGTGGTACTAGGCTCAAACTCATGACACGCCAGCCATGAGTCCATTACCTTCACCACGTGGCTACTGTAGCTCTATAGTGATACCAGGTCTCAACCCAAAGACTCAACAGAAATAATGCTTAGCCATGGGTTTGTGACCATGATTACTCTGCGACCACAGACACTGAACTATTCTTAAAAAGTGGTCCCATAAACAAAGGCAGGATATTGTCTACAAATAGTTTTTTCAAACTTTTCTTCAGTGCAATATTTGGGTATTAATAGAATAAATCATTTTTCTTTTCCAAGTATTTTGTCAACATTTATTGCTCATGTAAGTAAATTCTGGATTCCATAAATAAGTCATTATTTCAAATTTGTATCTGTGTGTGTGATCAATGCTTTCTTTACCAGTTCTGATATACTATTGGGGAATAAATTTAAAAGAGGTGGCAAAATAAAAAATAGGCAATATTTGAAAAAGAAAGGAATTGTAGCAAAACAAATAATTATGTTTTATTTTTAAAGGAAAAAAAGCTATGATTTTTTAATAACCGATTTACTTTTCTACATATGGATTCTTAATTCTAAATTTATTTCTTTAAAATTTTAAGCACTAGAACCACACATTGCAATATTTCTCAATTGAACGATATAAGTTTGGTATATACAAATATGTTATACTTTTCTGATATATTTAACACTGTTAACAGTATTAGTGAAACATGAAACCTCTCTTCTCTCTCTGAAAATCTACAAAGTTGTTATTATAACTAATGTTGTACTTGCAGAACAAATTCTAAGATACTTTACTAATGTGTTGTTATACTTATGAACCCATTGAGGAAACATATCCAGCAAAAACAATTCATTTTACACCTAAAATCTTTGAAAGAAATAAGAAATATTCCACCCTTTACAAATAGTAATAAAAAATTAGCATACATTAATATAAATAGCTATAAATGAAAATTTATATAAATTTTACAATAATAACTTTCATGCAATGTATAAATGCTATTAACAAGGAAACATAATAAGCATGCAATTTATAAAAAGTAAATCCAGAAGTAATTGAAACTCACTGGAAAGCTGAACAAAATAAATAAAAAAAAAACTACTTCATAATTCCTTTTTTTTTCACAAAAAGTCAGCAAATTTTGTTACTATGGTTGTGATAATTTACAAGTACCAATACATCAATAAGAATGAAAAAGGAATACAAATTTCCATGTACAGTAAATTTTTAATCCCGACTCATAAAAAGTGTAAACAATATACATGTTTTGTTGTGTTTCTGATGCCACCTGATCAAGGGTGTCAGATTGAGAAAGGCTCACATAATTCATTCTGGTAAGGAAGGGGCTAGTTTTACATCTGTCATTAGCCACAGCTTTAAGCAGCATACAAATGATAGTACAAATAGGCTCAGTAATGCACACAGGAATTTTTCAAGGGGAGGTCCAGGGTCTAAAGTCCACCATTCTTGTATCATGCTCCTTTTTGTTTTGTCGATTTTCGGGAACAAAAAACAGTAAAAAACTAATTATTGAATAAATAATTAGCATTAATTCAATTAATCATTAATAACAAACATTTAATTAAATTTGGGTTACAATATATTTAGAATTAAAATAAATCGGAAAAAGTCAAGGACTTCAGGGGGAGTCCGGACCCCTTGCCACTGATTAGGCTTGGTTCCCCTCAGTTTTGAGAGAGAACACCCTGGAAGGAGATCAGGAGCCTCCCAAGTCTCCTCCCCTTCCACCAATCTGTCAAGAGGACTTGTGACTTAATAAATATTTTGAGAAACCCTACACTACATAGGTACTTACATTCACAAACATCCATGCCTTCTCCGAGATTCATGCCCCTATGCACCACTCTAACCACTATACCATATTAATCATAACAATAAAAAATTGCATTATAAAATTCAGTTTTACCATCAATGTCTATATCATAAGGACATTCAACAGGAGTAGAGACTTGTTCTGCAGCTTGAGGTCTTAGAAAACGGCTAGTGACTAAGGGGAATGACTGTTTGGCATACTGCATATACTGCTGTCTCAATTTCAGAGCTTCATGTATTAGCTGGCCAGCTTGACGTAAATCCTCAGGAGGGACCTGCAAAATTAAACAGTTTAAGTAAATTTTACTTGAAAAGCTTCAAATATAAAAATATGCATAATTATGTACACAAAAACTCTTTGATAATTAAATATAAATTTTCCTAACTTTTAACCCAAGAAATTTGTGACTATCCACATTTACTGCCACCAAGAATAAAAATATAAGTAAAGGAGAAAATTACGAAGGTAGGACAATAATACATTCCTACAATAGAATGAATAGTATGTATTTTACATTATGTACATAGATATCTACATACATGTTATACTTTTGTATTTGTGATGTATAATTTTATACCTTATTTATATGAAACATATTGAAAATTATTACTCAAAAATACAAATTTGAACTTGCAAACAATTAGTAAAAGCAGAATTCAATCACAAGTGGAAGATTAAGCAAGTATAAGCAAACAATTTTTACATAGAATGCTAGATTTAATTTATTGTGCATTCCTACGATTATGTGGCAGGATATTTTCACAGTTTTTAATCTTTATTGTAATGCATTTATTACAATTTCTATAACAATATAAATATTACAGGAAAGAATCTTCAGTAAAAAATATAACAATATCAGATTTAAAGTTCTATAAACTAATTCAAAATCATTTTTCTATACAAAAAAAATTTAATAAAAGTTAGGCATTAAAAAGCAAATAATTAACTTTTATTAAAAAAAATAATAATAAGCATTGACATTTTTTTTATCAGTAAAACTAATACCACTAAAAATTAAAAGATACCTCACAAAAGAAAACTTTTCTCAAAAGGTTACACAAAATAAAACAGAATTTAATTTAAAAATTTTTTAAATTAAACACGCAAGTTTGACAATAATATACGGAATAATCTAACAGGAAAATTAAAGATGTAAATGTATATTCGAGTGTAAAATTTATAATTCAAAATTCTCTAAGTTTTTCTCAAATGCATAATAAATTAAAACAATNCAAAAAGAATTAGAGGAAGATAACTTAGAAATACAATGCATACTATTATATCTTAACTTAAATCCTAAACAAAGAAAAAATTAGTTTAAGAAAACACTCTAAATGCTTCAAAGACTCATTTGAAAGAAAAATACAAGCATTATATATAATTTTAAATATTTCATCAATTTTTTTAGATTTATGTTTATTTGTAAAATATAATGTACTAATAGAGAAATTCAAAGACACCTACATTTTATAGTAAATTTAATTTCTATTAATCAAAAACTTCGGAACTGTCTTTATAAACAAAACATTTGACAGTTAACACGACAGATAGCTACATATTTTATTTATTAGATTATTTGCTTTAATTAGCATGAAATATAACTTAAGGTTTCTACAAACAAAAAACATCTTACTCCAGAAGTATCTTCGCCACTGACAGCAACTCTTTGGTAGTGAGGAACATAATCAAATTCGTTGATTTGAGATAAAATGTCTTCATCAGGTTCTGTTCCTAAAATGCTTTTCTTTTCTTCCAATTCTTTTTGCACTCTAAAATATTAAAGTATTTATTTAATATATAATTAGCAAGACAATTTTATAAAAATGAAAATAAAGTTTTATAAAAAGCTTTAATAAAATATCACACAGTCAAATCTTGTTCATAACTGGTTCAACCACTTGATATATGCATACATTTTAATTCAAAGCAAAAAATTAATTGAATAAAGTTATTAAAATATTTATATTGAAAAATATTGAACTTTACTAAGTTTTATTTGAATTATGTGATTTTTTTTTTTGGATTCAATAGATATTCAAGTTTTTACGTATCAAATATCTAAGTCTTCACATAAGATAAATGAAAATTTTATTTTAAAGAACATTTTTTAGCAATGATAATATTTCATTTTCATTTTAAAAATGTATATGTAATTATTGAAAAATTTTAAATGTAAGTTTTTAACATTTAATACACCTGAAAGTCAAATAAACTAAAATGACTTTTTTCAAACATAAAATATGTGTTAGAAGAAATTTTCATATATAAATACTGAAACAATTTTTAAAATATTAAGTTTGGGAAAAAAAAGATCAAGATTTCCTTGAGTTAAATAGAGGTTCATAAGAATCTTAATTCTTTAAAGAAGAAATATCTTGCTCATCCTAAAATTATTTAAAAAAAAAAAAAGAAAGAAAGAAGTTATAATTTCATCAATAAAAAAGTTGTTTAATTCTGAAATATTTTTTAGATGATATAAAATTTAACAGAAGGATTCCGACATATCTGATACAAGAAGTTTCACATTTAATTTTTGGTTAAATTTTTTATCGTTTAGACTCTTAAATTGAGTCATCACATTTAAGATAATTTAAAATGCAATATTTAATATAATCAATTCTTTAAATGGAAAAAGTCACTTCTTAACAATCCATATTTGGTCTCGATTTTACTTTGAGACTGTTATACAATCCATTTTCAAATTAATCAGAATTAAAAATAAAAATTTCTAAGTGTAGGATTCAGGCACAAGAGATATTACTTTTTCAATAAGAATAGAAATTATACCATTTACCTAGGACAAAGCTTTTTTTGTATAGCTTTTCTGGATTCATGAACTTCTATTGGAAAGTGTGGTAATTCATAAGGTGCAGATATTTCATTAGCCATTCCATTTTCAAGAGTGTGATGCATAATACTTTTTGCTGCCTCTGCGAAATCCTCATCGTCATCATCATTAACAGGAGTTACCAGATCCAAAACTTTAAAATCCCTTGTGTTATCATCTCCAGATTCACCTATATTTAAATAATTTAATATATATTAGTATTATATAAATTTTAGTTACAATAATACAGTCTTCATTAATAAACTGAAAAATATTTATTCTCAGAAGGCTCTATCCACTTCTTGTGTGAGATTAAATTAATCATTTATATCTTTTAATGAATATGCCCGAAATCTATCCACACAAAAAATACTTTATACCAGTTGTCTTCAAACTATGTTCCACATAACTGAGGTTCCATCAGTAAAAATAAAAATTCGTAAAGAAAGTTATATATGTGTTTACAAAATAGATTTACATTCTTTATGGGGTTGACACACCTGGGCACAAATTTTAAGGTTATTATAATGAATAAATTACATTAATATTACATAAAAAAATTTAATAACAAATACAATACTGTTTTAATATTGTCTTTAATTAAAGTATCCATAAAATGTTGATCAACTTTAAATATTCTGTTGAAATATGTTCTTCTAAGAATAGAATGGGGTTTCCCAAAAAAAATACTTTATAGTTCTTAGGGCTCCATGAATCGAAAAAATTTGCAGACTTTTATCAATCTTATATCTTAATACATTATACTTTATAAATCATCCAATTTTTCAAATCAAACTCATTTCTTGCATTTTTAAATACTTTTACATAGATATTAAAATAAGCATAACTAGCAAAACAAAATTTTAAAAAGTTTCAATGAAATAATAATGAAGCCTAATTCTGATAATTTTCACACGATGCATTATATGAATATCTTTTTTAAGTTTTTTATACTCTGATATATTTTCAATCTTATTCAACATGAATGTATACTAATTGTCATCCATTTGTGAAGCTTACATGGAAAATTATTTTCAATCATAGCATTAAATATAGTCCTCAGAGTATGAAGATTTTTAATTTAGTTTAGATAATTACAACTCTAAGTTTTCATACAATGAACTATTCACCAAGTTTCAGAAAGTTTTATTACAAGTAAAAATATTTTATTTTCAAACTCATTCATTAGATATTTTAATTCTTCTGTCTACTGTTCTCTTGGAAATTCTAATTCCATGATTTTTCCCATCAAAAACAATTTCATGTTATAAAATAAGTGTCATTAGTGCTGAGATTATATTGAATCAATCCTCAAGAAAAATATATGATAAAATTTGAAATATTTAAAAAAATTATAAAAAATAAAAATACAAAGATTTAAAAAGTAAAATAAATATTTTAAAAAATTGAAAGCTAATAATAATCAAGAAAACAATATATGCACATAAAATCACTATAATTTTGATTTAATATGAAAATATACTCCTCTGCAACAATTATTT
>BMAV01000515.1:36637-52195 GCA_019973955.1 Trichonephila inaurata madagascariensis | reverse complement strand
AAAAAAACTTCAAGCAGATCAAGTTCTACTTCTGAAAAAGAATTTTTGCGAAGAGTATTCCGAAATAAGATCAAAGTACAGTAATACGATTTTCAAATCTCTTCGATTTGTCTTTTATTTGAGAATCATGGTATAATCTTGAAATGAAGTTTCACATAAAACTTTAAACAGCGTCTGGAAAAGACTGTGTCCTTTTTCTTCATCACTCAAACTCAGGCAGAACCTAATGAATTTGATTGAAGAAGTTGTCGATCTTGTCAGGCAAATAAGTTTAGAAGTGATGATGTTAAAAAACTGCTGTTTTCCCACAATCAAGGAGCTGACAATGGATGAACTCACAGAAATGCATGAGCAAGAACAAGACATTGAAGAACTTGAGTCTTTAGACACAATTCAATCAGAAGATAGAATAACGGTTGGGAATTTGACAGGAGGCCTCGGTTTAATTGAAAAAAGGTTACAAAATATGCATACTCCGACGAAGTGAGTGTTTTTCCAACAGGAGAAGGAATGTAAAACAATTATTAGCACGCTACAAGGAAATTTTGCAGGAAATCTTTGAGCTGGCAGACTATTTTGTTAGATTTAATGAAATCTTCTACATTAAAATAACTTTAGTTTGCGATTTTGTGTTATCTAGGATTCTATGAAATATTTTTGAAGTGAAGTTCTTTAGGCGCGTTTTGCTGGAGAGTGAACTTGAATAACGCGTTTTGCATTGTTACGCTAGGATTTATAACACTCGTAACAATGAATCGGAATTTTCCGAAACAATGTGTAAAGTCCTTCAATAAAAAGGAATTACAACAATGACAAAATCTGAAGTCGAAAATCGGTTTTCAGCCAAAGTAGAATTTCATGACGTTGCTCTATTGACTGTATTAATTAACTTTGTTTAAAAACTAGTCGGTTATTAGTAACTTCTTTAGGCGCGTTTTGCTGGTGAGTGAATTTGAATGAACGTCACGTTCGGGTTTGTAACGCTCATTCGACTTTTTTCGTCATTGTAGTAAGAATTTTATTGTTACAACAATGACAAAATTTGAAAAATCGATCGAAATCGGTTTTCAGCCAAACTGGAATTTCATGATGTTGGTCTATTGACTCTATTAATTAACTTTGTTTAAAAAAATAAATGCTTTTAACATTTGATTAACTTGATATATATTATTAAAATCACAATCTCTACAATTTTTTTACATTTTTTATAAATTTCTATGGAATTTAATGGATTTAAATTCAAAAAAAGAAAAAGACAGGAATAAAGTTACAACTATTTTTCAAGTAGATTGGTTCATTGTATATCTTTCTCAAAGCTTCCAAGTTAGATTGAGATGGAATATTGCGTAAAACTTTTTTAAAAATTTATGAAGTTCATAATTTTGAAAATTTTCTATTTTTCTACTTTTTTGCACATAAATTATTTTTAAAAAAGGCACTTTTCCATTTCAAGGAGCCATAAAAATGCAACGAAAAAAATTGCTAAAATCACCAAATGCAAGTAATGATTAATTCTAATAAATCTACGACAGAATTGACCAGTTTAAGGTTTATGGAGCATGTGCAGAAAGACAACTTTCTGATACATTACAATTGACAGTTTTCTTTATTTTTAAAAAAGCGATTTAGAATGAAAAACTTTAAGAATATAAGAAAATACTGAAATGTTTTCATCAGATAGTATTACTTACATTTTGACTCTTTCTTTATACAGTAAATGCACACAATTGTCTAGATTTTCTCTGCCAATGAAAACCGTAAAACCCGGCGTATAACGCGCACTTTGAACACAAAAAATAAGATCGAAACCTAGACCGTGTTATATGCCGGGTATAAAAACGGAACTTTAAAAATAACAGAAGAGATGAGCATAACAAAAATTTACTTCTACATGTATATAAACACTGTTTATTTAAAAGGAACGACTTGCCTTTTGAACTAAAAGAGTTTATGGTGTTAATTATTGCACGATGATTAAAATATATTAAAAATGAAAAAAAAAATTACATTAATTTCAGAAGATAAAAATATTGAAATCTTTATTCCTCTCACTCCGTTATTATATTTTTATTTCCCTAGCTGGTTCTACAGTTCAAAGGCAACTCATTAAATCCATCATATGATATATTTTTTTATTGCCAGATACAATACTCTAATCTGTGAATTTAAATTAATTCTCTGGAAAATAGAACTAATTACACTACTCCCAACTAAGTTTTCGTTGAAAGAGTAATAATATACCCAAGCTCATCTGTCTTCCTTCATCCATCAACACCTGTTACTACAAGTTGCAGTTCTAGAAGTATACTATTTTTTCAAAAGTCTGGGGTAATACCTCGAATAAATGATTAAAACATGGAAGCAATATATACAAATATTTCAGATTTCTCAGTAAAAAAGGGGGTGCACGTTATTCGGCGAACATACCTATTTATTAAAAAATTCAGCTTGAAAGTATAGGTGAGAGAGCACCCACATAGCTCTCAGCCGTGTATGAACCTTCCACGTCTTGAAGATCACCTTAAGCCCCACCTCCCGGATTCCACCGCCGCAGCCAATAGCCTGCATGCTACATCGCAGACTGTATATTTCCACGAAAGTCAAGCCCCACTTCAAAGACTCTTAAGATATGGGATTGAGGACTGTGTGTGTGTGTGTGTATCAGTCCAGATGCCCAAAAATAGACTGTCATCCACTGGAAGTATAGGTGCGCGTTGTGCGCATTATAAGCCGGATTTTACGGTAAATAATTTTTCTGACATCACTAATATTCCCTTGTTTCTTATTCACCTAACTAATAACTGGAATAACATTACAAAATTTGAAGTTAACACATCTATCGTGTGGTCATAAAAAAACACACACTTTTTTTTCCTTTTTTTTCTCCTAAATTTAATTTAATTTTTTTTTTTTTTTTTTTCTTTAACCCCCACTAAAAATAATATGAAATTATACCTCGACTTGCCTGAATTCGACTTAGCGATAAGTTCGAGGAATTATTATATTTATTATTTTTTACAATAAGTGAATGTGCTTAAAATCTTTATTTAAGGAAGACTCCATCAGAAAATAATCAATTAAGTTTCGAGAAAACTGTCAATCACACATTTGAGGATAAACACATTGAACAAAAATGATAATTTTAAGTGGAATGTCACTTTTCAATTCCTACTGTTAGCTCTCACACACTCTATATATTTATTTATTTGTTTATTTATTTATCTTGGTGGAATTTTCAATCGTTAATAAAATACATTTTAAACTGCTCAATTGAGCTGAAATTTTACATACATGATTATTTTCGATGACAATACAATGATTTAATTAAAATTAACAAAAATTAATGGATTAAAACGAATTATTCAAAGAATTACAAATACAACCACGTTGGCATCATTTTTGGCGACTTCTGTCAAAACGTAAAAGGGTTTTTACTCACATTTTAAAGCGCTCATTTGAGCTGAAATTTTCTATACACTATTGTTTGGGGTAAAAATTCAATAATTTAATTAAAATTAATTGACTGAAACTAATTATTTAAAAAATTACAGATAACAGCCACGTTGGTTTCATTTTTAGCGACTTGGGTCAAAACTTGAAAAGGTTTTTTTTCCTCACGTTTTAAAGCATTCAGTTGAACTGAAATTTTATATACACGATTGTTTAGGATGACAATACGATACTTTAATGATAATGAATAAAAATTAATTACCACTTAATGTTGTGATTCTGTCCTATGTATATACATATTTATATTAATTGTAACTATTTAATAAAAAGTAGCTAAAATAAAAATTTTCTTTGTTGATCTAAGTAGGAATTGACTTTAAAAAGTTTTTTTATGTTACTTGTGTTTCCACTGAATAGACATTTAAAGCTCAAAATTATAATATCAGGTAATGCAAAACTTAACTAGTTTTAGATTTAAATACAAATCACTTCAAATTTAATTTTATAATAGAAGAAAATCAGAAAATGACATAAAACCACACAATTACGTTAAATATTTAGGGCAAAAGTTTAAAAGTATCCAAAAGAAAAAAAGAAAATGTGAAACACAAAAGGGCTTTTATTCTGAAGTATAATTTTTCATCTTTTAGAGATCAGTCTAGGAATATACAGCTTGATGCATTGTTCTCAAGTCTGATGTATGGCTTCTATTTGTGTCTTATTTTTTCTAACTGAAAAAAAAAAAAATTTTCACCTAAAGGTTTTGGTCAAGGTGGAATCAATCATTAAAGGGTTTTTAGTCTTTTGCAGAACTTTTTAATTCATTTTATAAAAAATGTGTTTTAATAAAAATAATTGAAAGGCACCTGATCTCAAAGGAAATTCCAGTCTGGCTCGTTTTTAGATTAAAATCGCCCTCAACTGATTCATGAAGCTTTTTTCATTCGTTTCTTACCTACAATCATTTGATTCCTTTAAAAAAAAAATTCTTTTTCTTATTTCAGCGTATGCTGCTCATCAAAATTTTCTTTTATCTTTAAACCTTTGCAATATATATATTAATATATAATATAAAAATTAAAATTTTTTACTTGTCCATTCCAATCACTTTTTAGTCGGTAACGTTATAAACTTACATGGAACCGAGCCAAATTGTACTGCCACCTGCAAGGTGCTCAAAGTTACTACTAACGACAGGCGTAAAACTATTTCCAATGAATTTCATTTACCTCGATCTGATAGGGTGGCAACACCACCACCAGAAGGCCGAGTTGATACAAATTCCACATTGCGGATCGTAACAGTGTATGTTCTTATAAAACATTACACAAACATCGAGTTATAAAAATCTTTCACTCGGCAAAATCACGGACAAGAACTATGAGCCAACATTGGCGACTAACAGCAATACCACGTGGCCCAAATTAATTATCAGCATACATTTCATCTCCAAATGATAAGTTCTTCGTGCAATTACAATCAAATGATTTTTAAAACACACGCAGCACCAAACTTTTGTTTTTTAAGTGCCATGGAGTTAAAAAAAAATAATAAAACAAATATTGTCAATCCTGCAGAAGTTCATATAATTGAGATCTAACATGCAAACATGCATAACCTTTAAATAACCACAGATGCAGAACAACAGAAGAAAAACGAATTTTTCGAACTGTTTTACAAAACAAGAAATGTTTTAACATTTATTGAAACTAAGAGAAAATGCATCATAATTTGTATCATATTTTAGGGTTAGCAGCTTTTTGTGTTGTTGAATGTCTCTTGAAAGCCTTTCTCACGCAAAACAAAAAGTTATTTGCCATTTGTTGTCATTTTATAACGAACAGAGAATATTAATTTCTTTACCAAGTATCTTAATAAAAACTTTATGCGAATTATTAGAACCAGTGGCGTAACGGAGAACATCTGCCCCCCCCCCCAAATGTCAGGTTTTGGGGCCCCAAGTTGGATTTTACAAAGGATTTTACTTGGTGGCAGTCAGGCTTTGGGGCCCCTAGAACCCTTAGAGCCCCCGCAATGGGGGGGGGGGGGACGTTACGCCATTGATTGGAGCATCATATTACTCACTAGATCTTCTTTTCTCTGATAAACTATAAGGTGATCCATAAACGATATTCTATATGTATTCTATTCTGGAGAAAAGAGACTCACACGGGGACCTACAGACTATTTGAACTATTATACCTACAGACCTGCAATTTGGCATTCATGTTTCTTTCATGGAGTACAGATCCGCTAAGAACGGGTTTTATGAAAATCGATCCCCAATGGGCTTGCGAGGGGTAAAAGTGTGTTATAGATAGTTTTATTTCCTCTTTTTTTGAACTATTAGAGCTGCAGACTTGAAATTTGGTAAGCATGTTTCTTTTGTTGAGCAGAGATTTGTTAAGAATGAATTTTGCGGAAATTGGCTCTAAAAAAAGGGAGGTTAAGGGGTGCATTGCAGAAAAAAATTCTAGATAGTGTACTATTAAACCTGCAAACGTGAAATTTGGCAGGCATATTTCTTTTGCTGAGTTGAAATCCGCTATGAACGGGTCTTACACAAATCGACTTTCAAGAAGTTTATGGGGCATATTGATAAAAAAAATTCTGTTTTAAACTGTTATAGATTTGAAATTTTTTTTTTTTTTAGTCAAGTATCTTTATTTTGTTGGATGGAAATTCATTAAAAATGGGTCTTTCGGTGATCCACTTGGTGGATGAGGTTACGGAAGCGTGAAAGGTAATTCTACTTAAATCTTAGAAATTCTTGTTCTTTTTTAATAAAGAGGTGAGGATTATGAGAATCTTTTTCTATACAATCGAATTCTTGATTATGAGACTTAGATATCAATAATTCATGTAAAACAATAAATATGTATGCAACATAATAAAATATCCAGCGGATAACGGCTAGTAATCCATAGTAGTACAGAAGGTCGCTTACACTTTATAGAAATGATTTTGATAGATAATTTTTATCAATAAATACCGTATTTTTTTGTGGAAATTTGCTTCTATCTGATAGCCAGGATTCTTTACAATAGCTCTAGCTCGAATTTTTCATGAAAGTAAACTTTTTCTTTGCACTGTCATGCAAATTTTATTCCAATTCTCTTGAACCGTTTTCCAAAGTCCGTTCAGGGTTTTCAGAAGCGTTGGGTTATTTTACACGTATTTCATTAAATGAAATTCACTTTATTCCTGTTTCTGTTTCTTTCTTTGCTAATTAAGTGGCAGTTGACTTAGACGCTTTGTCCATATAAAACTCAACTTTATCAATGTCCTTTACATATAATGTCGGAATCTCTTCTTCAAAAATTGGTTCTAAAATATTCTACTGATAATAGAATTAATTAATTTTGGCTTTACTTGAGACTTTTTTTATTTTTAATTTGCCGTTGTTGGAAAATCCTGCAAATATCTAGAATCCCTTTGGGAACTTCACTACACTGTCGAAGCTATTTCGTACAGTCATTCCCGCCATTTTAGCAATAGAAAATTGATCTTCTTTTACTACAGTCACTTTTATATATAAATGTATCCATATCTCATCGCGTGTTACCGCAAATTTTCACTTTTCAACAGCTAGGTGTTTTTTACATAATTTTCTACAATTTGCTTTTCTTTCAGCAACTTGTTTTAAAAAAGGAGATGAACTTTAGATTTAAACATCTGTTTTAACTTTATAAATCCTTATGAATTATTTTAATTACAGTTCCGGAAGATAAATTCCTAGTTTTGAAGCACTGAATCTTTCAGTCAGCAGATTTTCCTTTAGGATCAGAGAATTCACTTTCATGATAGTTGTCTGCGTTTGAACAATCTTAGGAAAAGGTTTCGTGGTCATGTTTTCATTTTCACTTTCTGCTAGACGCTCACAAATTTAATGTGTGTTTTTAATACCTTTGATTGAAATGTAATAATTGAGATTTTTACACCCCTTTTTTTTCAATTTGTTGATACGAATATTTCTCCTTGGTAACTACGTCACCTTCGAGCCATCTATCATTTTCAGGAGATTTTCTTAAAATAAATCTTTTATTTTACATTCCAATCAAAAGAAAACCTTAGCAGACGATTGTTCTGAAACTTTCTAAGTATATTTCAAAATGCAAGCCCGAAAATGAATAACGAAATCATTTCCATAAAGTGTGAACGACCTTCTGTAATAATAATAAAGCTAAGAACCATTGCACATTAAACTACTTATTAATTTTTTCCTCTTTAAATACCACATGCTTAGCATGTAGTTTCAACGTTATTTTGAGACATGTGAATTGCTTTTGCCATATCTGAAGAATAGATACTGTGTGTTAACTTCTAGGTGAATGACTTTTGCAACTGAGTTCTCGGAGATTAATGCCTTTCGGTTTATTTCTGAAATGATTAACAAACGGAACACCTGCTGACAACACATTGCGATCCCTCTCAGTAAGATATGTCAAGAAATCCATTACTTTGATTGCATGCGGGTTGCCACAAGGCACAGAAATAAACAAACAAATAAAAACCAAAATAATTCTCCGAAAAATAATGCGATGTTCTATTTCATATGTGGTTGCAATACACGATATTTGTTGAAATGTTAATGAGTGACATTTGCCATTTAACATTCCGCACATTTATAAAAAAATCAAAAAGAACGATTAATTAAAATATGCATCCCGATTGGTCATTCTAACTGAAAAATAGAATCAAAATAATTTTTGATCCAAAGTTTCATTTTATTTTATTCAAGAGCTGAATAAAATACTATAATACCCGAAACGTGATAGGTTGGATTAAGTGATAACCCCTAAGTGGGGGTATGATTTCACATATAAATACAAATAAACTATTTTTAGTTTAGGCCGGAAACGAAAGAAAAAAACAATTTAAAAAAAATGTTTAATAAATTCTTGGATAACAAATGCAAAATCGCAAACCGGAGTTATTTTGTTGTAGAAGTTTTCATAAAATCTAACAAGTAGTCTGTAGACTCAATGGTTTTTTTTCTTATTTCTCCCGCAAAATGACCCTAAAGCATGCTAATAATTTTTTTTTTATTCGTTGTTTTGTTGAAAAAATACGATCTTCGTATGTATTTTCTAAAAATTGTAACCCTTTTTCAATTAAATTGAGGCATGTCAAATTAACAACAGTCATTCAATCTTCTGATTGAACTGGATCTACAGACACAAGTTCTTCAATATCTTGCTCTAGCTCATGCATTTCTATGAGTTCATTCAGTGTCAGCTCCTGATTATGGGAATCCAGCAGTTCTTGAACGTCATCACTATCCATTTCTGAATTGATTTGCCTGGCAAGATCGTCAACTACTTCAATCAATTTACCGACTTCATCAGGCTCTGAAAATGGTTCCGCCTGAGTTTTGAAGATGAAAAGAAAAACCAAGTAACATAAAAAAAATTTAAGTCAGTTCCTACTTAGATCAACAAAGAAAATTTTTATTTTAGCTACTTTTTATTAAATAGTAACAATTAATATAAATATGTATATACACAGGACAGAATCACAACATTTTTTGGTAATTAATTTTTATTAATTGTCATTAAAGTATCGTATTGCCATCCAACACAATCGTGTATATAAAATTTCAGTTCAACTGAATGCTTTAAAACGTGAGAAAAAAATCCTTTTCAAGTTTTGACACACAAGTCGCCAAAAATGATGCCAACGTGGCTGTATTTGTAATTCTGTGAATAATTAGGTTTAATCAATTAATTTTTATTAATTATAATTAAATTATTGTATTGTCATCCAAAATAATCACGTATATAAAATTTCAGCTCAATGGAGCGTTTTAAAATGTATTTTATTAACGATTCAAAATTCCACCAAGATAAATAAATAAATACCTAAATATATATATATAGAGAGAGAGAGCTAATAGAGTAGAAATTGAATAATGAAGATAATAATAATAATAATAATAATTCATTTAATTTTAAATTTTCTCTCCTATAAATGTTTGTAATGGGTTCAAATAAAATATAAAGATATATATTTTTTCCACCTGTGGGATTATGATATTTTTCCGAAGTGGCCCGCAAGTTCATTTGGATTGGGCACCCCTGGCTTAGACAATCTCTCCCAGCTACCAAAGGGACACACGTTGAAATTTACTGAGGTAAATGGTGTTATAAAAAAAATTCATAATTCTGCGTACAAGATACTCAAAGAAACATATGCCTAATTACAATAGTTTGGGTACAATAAATATTTATAGTCAGGGCAAGAATTTTGGTTCACCTGTAATTCGCGTACTTTCTACTAATTCATTCGGGGGATATTGGTTATTTAAATATGTTGTGGATTCACTCGAATCCAGCACTCACGCTTCCGTGTTTTGGTCAGGATGGAATGACTCCCTACTCAAATCACTGACTCTTACACACTTCCTTATAAACACAACAAGACTTTATTAAATACTTTTAAATATACTATCATCAAATGCTAATACTCGGTAGTATAGTAACTCGCAACAGATCGCATGTCTTCTATTCTCTTGAGTGTCTGTGGGCGTATCGCTACATCTTTATATACCCGCACCTTTACAGCACCCTCTATAGTTAGACTCCAGCAAATATTATTCTATTGAAAACTTTCCTCCGAAGAAGAAGACGCGAGTTATTCAAATCAAGGCTTGTATTTAAAGATTAAACTTACAAGTTCGAAACAGAGAGAGGTTAGAAGCTAAACGGATAGCAGCTAGTGATTAACGTAAAACTAGGAGAGAGCGCTTCGTAGATTATTTGATTAACATTAAGGATGATTTAGTCAATTAGCTGTTTAAATTGGATTAGTATCGGCTTGAATTCGATTGCTTTAGAACTTACAGGACGTGCTAAAGACGTATTGCCAGAACGTGCTAAGATCCGACATAAAATTATATCTCCAATTATCTCGTCTACCTCGCTATTGCTCGCTATTTTGTGTTGACTACGGCTAATCTTCCTTCTATCCCTCGTACATTAATGGATGGGACCGCTCATCCATAACACGCCCTATATACTGAAATTACAAGAAAATTCTAGAAACAATTACAATAAATTCTGAAAGAGACTGCATATTAATCACGTGAACTTTTCTTATACTTTTAAAAAACACGATTTACTACGTAACAATATTTTTAATATTTAAAATCATCTCTCGGAATTATTATTTCCATGATAATTCTGAAGAATAAGAGAAAAATAAAACAATACAAGCTACAAAAATATTACCTCTAAAATTTAAAATATAAAAAAAAATGTAATACGTATCCCCCCCCCCGGGGAACCAATATGAAATGGTATCGTTCTTTAATAATAATATTTTAAAACACAACTATACAGAATGGCAACAGTAAAATTAATGAAAAAAAAGTTTATCCGCTTGAGCAAATTAATTAAAAATTTATAATCAAGGGAGTTATTCACATCTGGAAGTCTAAATTGTTAATAAAGAAATCATATTTGAAGATTTGATATTATTCTTATTCACAGATATCTAAAATTCGTATTTAGATAATAATTATCGAATTAAATTCGTTTTCCTCTCAATGTCGTGTCTATTCTTTCAATGGTTTATATAAGAATAATTTTAATCAATAAAAAACTAATAGATATAAATGCAAAATACTGTAGCGTTAAAACAATAGGAAAATAATTATGTTATGAAATGAAAGTTGATTTCGAATATTTGCAGAAAACATGAAAGAAATATTAATAGAATAAGTTGTAAGCGAATTGTTCATCTCATTGATTAGAAAAACAGTCAAAATAAGTCGATAGAATGATGTGTTTTAGAAATGAATTAAATGAAAATTCCAATTAACAATAAAGCAACTGCATGTTCCGAAGAATTGTTATGTATTGAATTTACAACTTTGTAAATTCTAATACATAATAAAAAATATTGCTTTGTAAAAAACCTAAAAGAATTTTTAAAAGGAACAAAGAGAGAATTGTAATAAACTGCTCCAAGAAAAGGCATCTTAAATTAGTTATTCGAAGCTTCAAACTGAAACAAATTAAAATTAAAATAAACAAATAATTACAGTATTAAAAATTTTAATTTGCTTATACGCATCAGCTTTCTATTCATTCAGCAGCCAGCAGTTCTAAAGTAGGATTTCCGATATTGTTTATAATTGCACAAATCTACAATTAGATCCCTCAATTCCTGAAATCGTGTGACTAAATTGTAAAAACTATTAAACTTAACTTAGTGGCGAAACAGCCCATGAGGGTCAAGGCCTAATGTGCCCATCTCAGTATACGTAACCATTGGGTGTTGAGGTACATGAACAGATGTTCTTATCAGGTGGTCAGTCTGAAGCGAAAGCCCCAGTGTTTAATCCCCAAGCAAACTTGGTACTCATTTATCAACACACTGAAGGGATGAAGGGCTGAGGATAGAACCCCGGACCTGTGGTGTGAAAGCACAATACGCTACCACTCGGCCACATAAAAACGATTAACGATTGAAAATATTTCTTGAAACTCATTTTTAAACAATGTTCCTTGCTTAGACATGTTTTTAGAGAAAAACGAATTCTTATAAATAAAATCTTGTATCATACACATATTATTCCTACCATTCTAATTGGAAATAACATAAATCATTTATATAATACTATTGCAAGTGCCTTTATACTCTTAATTCTCTCTCAAGATTCTTATTATTTTCATTTAAATAAATTCAATAGAATCAACAAGTATTACACAAAAATATTTTTTTATGAATTGGTTCCTTAATTGTTAATATGAAACAGATTTTTTTTCTAAATTTTTTTCTGCCTTCATCATCTGCAAAATTCCTTAAATACACTTAATAAAAACAATATTTCAACAATTGAAACCCCTGAATCATGACATTTATTAAATATCTTATTCTTAAAAAATGGTATATGACGTGATATAACGACACAAAGCAATGTTCTTGTATGACAAATGTAAAATCTACTCATAAAAGTTTGGAAAGTAAATTCAATTTTTAAGAAAAAGTAAAGCAATATATTTCGTATGCCAGACATATGAACTTATTTTTCAAGCTCTGATAAAACATGAGAACCCATTCTGTTGTAAAGATTTTATATTGGGGACTTAAACCAACATTATTTGTCAAATAAGCTGCCTTAAAGCCTTATCACACACGTATGTCTCGAACAGCTGTTTCGGGAAATTTTTCGAGCAGCCATGAGGGTGAAGGGCTGCTGTAAACAAAACGACACGCTCTGACGTCAGCCGTTTCCTATCTTCACATTGAAAAATTACTCGTCAATTTTTCTGTTTCGGAAAACGAACATCCAATATTATTTCTTTTATTCCGCTTACGCTTTTATCAACGGTCTTAAGCAGAAATCGAGCGCCATTCTGTTTAATATATTATACGTCATTTCTGATGTGTTTGACGAAGTCAAGGGTGCCATCTTTACAACCATCTTGTTTATGACGTAAGGAGACAGAGGACTCCATTGGCTGGGATCTCGAGCAATATTAATTTAGAGAAACTCTTTCAGCTCACTAGAGGGAAAAAGTCGTTTGAAGCCGTTGCTATGACAACTGAGTAGAAATTGCTCAAAAAGGTTGCTTGAAAGGAAAATTGCGCGGAATACCAGTACGTGTGACAAGACCTTTATTGTGCAGATTTGATTGTGAACTTCGCTACGGCACTTCCTTTTTATTCAGTTTTGTGTCCGTGTGTGAAAGGAGTTATACCCTTTTTTTGCACGGGAAGAGTGGTGACAGGAAACGAATTAACCCAGGGGTACTCAACCTTTTTTTCTGTTGGGCCACATATATATGTCAGCCATTTTACGCGGTCCTAACATGAGGTTAAACAAAGAGGGGAGAGGTAGAAATGCTTAAGATCAAGATAACATTGGAAATTTAAAATATGGAAGACTGATCGAAATATTATAACTCCTGTTTTGCTTTTTTTAATTATTATTTTTTTTTTAATATTTTTTATTTTTGTCACTAACACTAAATTAAAAGAATTTAAGAAACACTCCTTCACAATTACTGCATCAGTAAACGGTTTCATATTATTACCAATAATATAACAAACTTCTTAGGATGTCTTTGTTACTACTGTGACTTTACCACTGACGAAACACTTTGTTGCTGTTACAAAGAATATTCAATAAAGCCTATTTATCACCTCTTGAAAGAGGGAAAATGTCATTAAATAATTCCTGTTTATTGGTATTTTTAAATGCAGCACTTTCCTTGCAAATCAAACAAGTACTGATCCATGTTTGTTTTCCACTACAAAACAGTCAACCTCCAAATCATTCGAATATTTTTCGCTTGCAAGGTATGAAAGATTGTTTTCACACAAAATTAGTTGCACCCATAAAACTGTCGATAATCCACTGTTGTCTGTTATCACACACACTAACCGTAACCGTTACAAATAGAAAAGAGAATATCAATTCGCAGGTGTACGACATCGACAACAAGAAAGCAAAATTGATACATTTCATTTCTTGTAAAACAATTTCCCACCAAATTTTTAATACATTGTCTTAAATAAAATAATTTCTCAGAGCAGTGGGTCATGACCCGGCCACTTAAAAAGACTCGGTGGGCAGCAGGTTGAGTATCGCTGCGTTAACCGGTATAAAACTGCCTCGTGTGAAACCGAATCGAAAATACGTATCAAACTAAACAAAACCTTTGAAGTGACGAGAACACAAATTTATGACTGTTTGAGAGCATTGAAAAGCATGAAGATTGCAATCATGAGTATTCGGCTACCAAGACCTTTCTTGCAAGGATAATAAAATCCTGTCTTTCTTCAGTATTTTTATCATTCCAACTTTGGGAGGCATTATTAAAATTTTACTGAAAATGTGCGTAAGAATCTGCTTACTATCTACGGGTTCGCACGGTTCCGACCAATTGGGATCGTTGTTCTTCTTGAAGAGTTTTTTTCTCAGCACCTTCATGGTTTCTTTATCCAAAATAAACTTTCGAGGATTGCTGGAAATCTTGAAAGTAAAAAAATAAAAGTTAGATGGCATGAAACTAAAAAATAAAGGAACACTAAAATGCAAGCAAAAATGAATAAAGAAAAGTAATCCGTATGAAAAACAAAAATATATGAA
The DNA here is from genome assembly GCA_019973955.1 of Trichonephila inaurata madagascariensis. NCBI lineage: Eukaryota > Metazoa > Arthropoda > Arachnida > Araneae > Nephilidae > Trichonephila > Trichonephila inaurata. The sequence goes on along the minus strand of BMAV01000515.1, from coordinate 37,644 downwards.
ATCAAAAGAAAAACAAAGGTTATATTGTATAAAAGTCTTTTAAGACCAGCATTAACTTATACATGTGAAACTTGGTCCATGTCTCGAACATGATAAGTATCTACGAAAGGAAGATTTTAAGATTCATTTTTGGAGGAATTCAGGAAAAGGGAACATGGCGAAGAAGATCAAATTTAGAGCTCCATCGATCATATAAAGAATCTGACATTGTGAACTTCATCAAAATACAACGAATTAAATGGGCAGGTCACGTTATCAGAATGAACGAAGACCGCACCGCTAAGAAAGTGTTCAATGCTCTACCAATTGGCACACATAGAAAGGGCAGGTCAAATCTCAGATGGATTGATGGCCTAAAAAAAGATCTCCTAGTTTTAAGAACTAGGAATTGGAGAACACTAGCAGGAAGAAGGCTGGCCTGGAAAAGGCTTCCTGAGAAGGCCAAGGCCCACCCTGGGCTGTCGTGCCACTGAGTAAGGAAGGAATCTATATGAAATAAAAATTCCTTTCAGAAGAGATATCATTGGAAATTATTCTCTTTTTTTAAACTTATTTTCAAAATATTAAACTCAATGGATACAGCTTTTTCAATGAGAAGAATAATATATGCATTAAAGGTATCCGACTACGTTCAGAGACATTATTTCGAAAGTGAGTAGAGATGAGTAAATTTTTTGATATTTAGTGTCACCTGAATTACAATGAACATAGAAAATTGTCTTAAGAATATTACTACTATAAAAAATTACTTAAATGCCATTTTTTGGCTCAGAATGATTTAAGAAAGACATATTTTCAAAACATTCTCCTTTTATGGAACATGCTTCTATAATTATAATATTTTGCTAATATAGATAAGACATCTCCACAGAGCCTGAACTAGGATTTTTGAAAAATTTGCATTATTTTCAGAGTTACGATCGATTGAAGTATTAAAGGATATTTTTTTTTTGTTAAAATTACTCTATTCTTGTGTATTAAGGTATCCGACTACGTTCGGAACCGTG
>BMAV01000515.1:14382-36237 GCA_019973955.1 Trichonephila inaurata madagascariensis | reverse complement strand
TAATGTTTGAAAACACTGTATTAACCTCCAGTGTCATTCCACTACAAATTTTAAAAAATTTATTTGAACTTGATTGATTGAATAGAAAGTATTTTATTAACGATTGAAAATTTGAACAAGATAAATTTATAAATAAATTAATATATAGAGAGAGTAAGCTAAAGTAGGAATTGAATGAGAATGTTTTAAAAATATATCCTTTTTTTTTTCATTTTTTGCCAAAAAATTGCATTTAAGTAATTTTTTATAGTAGTAATATTTTTAAGACAATTCTAATTCAAATTACACTAAATATCAAAAAAGTTATTTATTTATACGCTTTTTCAAAACCATGCTTCGAATATCTTAAGTTAATTCAATAAACAATACTAACTATCGGCAAAGAAATACGAAACGCGTCGGAAACTAAAAGTACCGTTTTAAAAAACTCGCACAAAAAATTCTTTTTTTTTTCTTCAAAACAAAATTTATTGTTACATGAAGGAGAATGTCATGTCAAAAACTACCACCATTGTTCAGACATTTTTCATATTGGGAAAAACTAACTTGTCTACACCCTCTTTAACCGCTTGCCTGATTATCCCGAGCTATCTCGGGTTCCTATATATTGCAGTTAATTATTATCCCGAGAAAACTCGGGGAGCAGAATTTGTCAGTACGATTGGTTTTACTCGGCCTGGAGGAAATGAAAGGAAATATTCAGTTTTGTTTGCAAAGTTTTGTCGGGACTGGTCACGTGTTTTCCCTATTGTGTAGTCCACGTCGACTTGTGGATTAGTGATGTATAAAGAAGGAAAGTTCCGTTGTGTAAGAAAAAGTAAAGTAATGGCGATGATGCTAGAGAGCGAAAAAGCGATGATTTTTCAGATAGTGATTATGAAGAGGTGGACAATGAAAATAGTGGAAGTGATGCTTCTGTATGTAGCCTACATTTTGTACTGTAAATCAGGTTGTTCCCGATCACCTAAGCAGTTTAGAATGGAACTGATTGAAAAAATAATTTCTGAAAATCATCGTGACGAGTTTTCTGCCACGTCAGGAAGGCCCAGTATTAGTCCATCACCACTCAGGTTAACCTCAGGGCACATTTTCGAGATGTTATTCCTGCTACTGAAAAAAAAAAATTAAATCCAACGAGACAGTGTACTCTGTGCTCCCGTAAAAGAGATTCCAGAGGTAAGCCAGTAAGAAAAGAGACCAGATACCAGTGAGCAGAATGCCAGGTATCATTTTATGTTGTCCCTCGTTTCAAAAACTATCATACAAAGACTAATTTGCAACTTTTTTCCATTTGCCCGAGATAACTCGGGATAGTAAACTAATATTAAAACTGAATGTTTTTACGCCTGTAAAAATTAAAATTCAATTTAAAACCTACATATTTTGTTTTGTTTTGTCTCCTTGTGTATTTAATAATAAAATAAAAAAATTTGATGATTTTTTGCAATTTTTTTCAAAAAAATTTGTAAAGGAAGCGGTTAAACAAAGATACCGCCAATGAACAGTTTTTGAGATTTTTGGAAACTCATTACACTTTATTATGAACCTTCTGTTTTTCGCGAATTTTCTCATTTACTTTTTCAACCAAACCATCGATAACAACAGGAAACCGTCCACTCCGTGCTTCGTCATGAGCATTGGTGCGCTCATCATCGAATTGTCGAATCCATTTTCTCACCGTTCCATCCCCGCGCGCGCGCGTTACATTTCCACCATAAATTCCTACAAGTCGTTGATGAATTTCAACTGGCTGAACATTACTGGAGTTCAAAAAATGGATTACAGGACGCACTTCCCACTCGGTGGGATCGGCAATCATCTTAAAAGGGGTGTTAATTTTGTCTCGAGGGGTTAAAATATAAACAATTTTCAAACCGGTATAATTCTTTTAAATTTGAATTAAATAATTCGAATCTTTCACACATTATTTGCAAAGGATTATGGTTTCAGAAAAGTACAAAATGTTTGAAATAGAATCAAAATTTTAGAAATTATAAGCATATGAAAATAAGAAATAATTTTGTAATAAATATTAAATAATTTTGGCGTTGCGCACGCTATTTTCTAAAATAGTAGCCTTTGATGTATAAAAAACCTTATATATAATTATAAAATGTATCACACTCTTTAAACCCTACTTAATTTAAGAGTAATATATCTTTTGTATTTCAAAATATTTGAAAAATATTGAAATTTTTTTTAAAAAATTTGAAAATGTAATTTTTTTATTTTTAAAAAAATATATAATTTATTATTCTATTTATATAAAAAATACTACAGTGCAATAAGGATACATTTAACTTTATAAATCAACTTATTGCTAGTAGTTAAAGCTACTATTTTAGAAAATAGCACTCGCAACGTAAGACTTAATTAATACTTCTTACATAGAAATGTTTTTTATTTTCATAAGCTAATAATTTTAAAAATTATGATTATATTTTAAGCATTTTACACTTTTCTGAAACCCCATTCCTTTATAAATAATCTGAAAAAGATTTGAATTATTTAACCTTAATTTCAAAGAGTTATATATATTTGAATATTATTTATATTTTAAGCCCTCTAGAGAGAAAGTTAACACCCCTGAGACCCATTACATTTTGAACGCTCACAAATGTAATATTAACACAATTCAGCTGTCAAAACGTCACTGTGGGGACTGACAATCAACCAGAGCACGTGTGCGCAAGTGTTAAACTGCTAAACTACCACTGTAGTTGCGGTAGAACGAAAAAGTACTTAGTTTCCCGACACTCCTAGTCTTTTTTAAAAAATTGCACCTAAAAAGCACTTAAAAACAATTACAACAGAATTGAAACAAAATATCCTATTCTCCAAAAACGAGCCTGAAGGAAGTTTCGATCTGAGCACCTTCTTCTGTGTTCCGAAAACGAGTATCTTAGTGTGTGATCATGCCAAAACCATCGTCTTCGGCGATGGCTTTTACTGGTTTATATCGATATCACACCGCTACACTACCCCCGTGACAGTGATTCGGCGAATAGGCTAACGAACGATGCCGCGAGCGGGTGAGCAGTTGCGTCACTTTTGTGGGTTGCGTCATTCGTGCGTGACGGCTTAATTGCGTCACGTGTCTGATGGCTTGGTTGCTTTTGCGGTGGATAGATGGCGCCACGACTGCTGCGCGCGAAGGGTGCGCTTCTTTTGTAAGGCCAGGGTCACCAATGAAAGAAGGTTCGATCTGAGCACCTTCTGTTCCGAAAACGAGTATCTTAGTGATCACGCCAAAACGATCATCTTCACGTGATGGCTATTACTGGTTTATATCGATATCACACCGCTACAAGTCACTAGTTCAATAAATACTTTAAACACATGATCGCAGTTCAGACATTGATCCATAACAGTACATGAAGTCTCTTAGACTTAAGATTTCAAGTAAATCTATAAAAAGAAAGTTATATTTGTAGTAGGAAAGAGTGTACTTGTGTTTTATTTTTAGATCATTTTGTTGCTGACTACATAGACATGAACAGAAAACTTTTAGTGCTTTAACTAAATAAAGTAGTAAAGAACGCATTATTCGAGAAAGAAAAGATAAGTGCTGGCTGTGCTTTAAAGAAAAAGTTTAGGAAGAAAAACCCTTAAAAATATTGTTACAGTTTTCTACGTCTTTATTTGTGTGAATTCGGATTTTCAACATTACCAAAATTATTTTTTATTTCTAATGGGCTGCGTATTGGAGTTTTTCCATCGCAGACCTAGTACATTCCCCGGAAGCTGGTATCTCTTTTAAGTGTGGCACCATATAGGCGGATACCAATTGCCACAGGTAACTTTGATGCCCAGTTTCCTCCCTAGAGGGAAGCAACTGAGCTCTGACGATGCGAACCTGTACTATGATTTAATTTTGCCGAGAGCATCTAAACCAAACAGACATTCTAGGGATCTTTTACATGTCGTATAATCTTATGACATGACCACTGTCGATTTCCTGCATCATGAAAATCCACCGACTTAGGCCGGGGTCGAGTGAGTGAGTTAATATTAAGGTCACACTGTTCAGCTACACGAGGGCTTTTGGCGACGGACCTCGTAATTTTGTACCATGGTCAAGTGACGAGGACGACACCTGAGCTGGCACCCCCTTCTCCAAACTACCACGCCACACCAACGGGAGGACGTTTGAGCTCTCGACAGGTTAAACGTGCATCACTCCCCTACACGGCGGGTCTTTAGTGGTACTGGGCTTGATAGGCTGGAGTCGAAAAGGCAACCTTGGGTGCAGAAGGACAGCGACAAACTAACCACGCCACCCAGCCGGTTTAACAAAAATATAAAAATGAAAAAAAATACCGAGACTTTTAAATGCAGATGATAAAATGAGAGTGGTACTATTATTTTTTGCGCCAAATATGAACGAAATCATCAAAATTCATCAAGCTCAACTTTCACATTTAATGTATTTTTAAAACTAATTTTTAATTAATTTCTTTTTAAACATTTTGTTGCCTTTGTCGTACATAATAGTTTATTCAACATTGAAAATTAATATCATGAACTCTATTTTACATAGTGTATTATAGAGAATGAAAACTCTTTCAAACTTATTTTATTGTTGGTGTGCCGTCAAATTTTGAAACGGTTAAAAGTATATCGCAACAACAACAACAAAAAAAAGTTTGAGAATAACTGCTTTACACCAACCAAAATACCACTAGTGATTCTAATCGATTTGGCCCAAATCGCAAAGTCCAGAAGTGTGGAATTTCAGTGATTCTTGAGAAATAAATTAGCTTCGATATTAATAAAGATTTCTATATCATAAGAGTTCATGTGGATTTATATAAAAAAAAAGTTTCCTTTTCTTTAGAAGTAACTTCTTTTATAAAAGAAAATTCGTATGAAATCACTTTCAAATATTTGCTAATTTTTGCTAATTTCTTTGTTTCCTTTTGAAAATCTCGTACCGACTTTTTCCTAACAGATGTCATAAAAAGAAGTATTTCTTGAATGTTGTTTTTTGTTTACTTATAATTTCAAAATAACCGAGCTCTAAAAATAAATTGAGCTTTTTCACTTTTATCCCCTAACTCTATACGGAAGCGCCATCTTTTGACACAAAAGAACTTTATATTTAAGTAACGCGATAAGACACAAAACATAAAAATGAAATTTAAAAAGAAAGAAAGAAAAAGGAATTAAAAATATTTCTCAAAAATTTTATCAACAAATAAAATAAACTAGTATAGTTAAAATATCTACTGCAAATGAAATTTTTAATTTCTTAATGTTTTAATTCCTTTGAAGCTGTTTTTATTAATTAAAGGTACGAATGTAATAATGAATTATATATACATACACAACACTTTCCTTTCTATATATATATTTTAATTCCTCTCCTCCGTATTTACTCTAACATTATTCTTCTCATACACATTTTTATTCATTCCTTTTATTTATTTCACTTAATTTATAAATTAAATTAATGAAAAACTTCCCTCGTATCATTTTTAATTCTTTTAAAACAAACCTCGTCATTTTGAGCCATGATCAAGTGACGAAGAAGACACCCGAGCTGGCACCCCCTCTCCTAACTTCCACTCCATGTCAAAGGGAGAACTTTGATTCACGACACTTAACATGCATCAACTCCTCTACACGGCGAGTCTTCCTCGACACCAGGATTCGAACCCGTGACTTGACAACAACACCCTTGAGATCATGACCATGAACACTCGGTTATGGCGGCTACATCTGGCTCTGAAAACAAGAGTTCTTATTTGGAATCCCCAAAAAACCAATGTGAAAATATATAAATTGTTTGATGTTTCACAGAAACTCAAAATTCTCACTGAACCCCGTAGGAGAGAGAAGTACACTTCCTACCAACTTCATTAATCTTTACATGCTAAAGGGCAGTGGCGTAAAGAAGATTATTAAGGCCCCCTGCAAAGTCAGGTTTGGGCCCCAAGCCAAATCTTACAAAGGGTACGTACTTGGCTTTAGTCAGGGTTCGCCCCCCCCCCGCCACGATTCGAGGGTTGCGGGGGTGTACGTTACATCACTGCTAAAGGGAAGCTTTCTTCGAAAAACTCCAGAAAAGATTGATTGAACGACGTTTCCGAAAAAAAGAAGGCATAAAATCTTGTATTTCCTAACTGTGTGTGATCTGTTATTCTGTAATATTTAAGAAGACATTCGGGACCTCAAGACAGAGGGGTAACTACCACTGTATCAATGATACGGGGCCCCCCAAGTTACAGGATGTCCAACATGTGAATATGTAGACATTTTACTACGGCGAACATTTTTAGTTGTTTTCCAAAAAAGGGCCCCCAAAGAATTTTGATACAGGGCCCACTCAGGACTAGCTACTCCAGTGCCTCAAGACCAATTAAATTTTCGACTTCGGCTAACACAACAACTGACAACTTGTAAGATTCCTAAGCAGCAAGAAAACTGTTACAGGAGAGTTCAATTAACCATAAAAGCGTGTTTTTTAGTTGGTTAAAACTATAATTTATTATAAATTAATATCAATCCTAAGCATATTTTATCATAACCTGGTAAAAAAATGGCACTAAAGGGTTAAAAGGGAGGTTGGTGCGTGAAATATAGGTAGTATACAGTTTCGATGTACTATTAATCAAAAACAATTTAAGATATTATATGCCACTTGTAATAGAATTGTATGGGATTATTTTAAGTTTTGTTGGAGACAGTCACAGATGTTCCATGTGTGAGCCCTTAGTCACACGACAGACAATGAGCTGGAAATACAAACGCGTGTTAAGATATCTAAATCTCACACACAAGTCCATCGATAGCGCCTTGATACGCCGTTTCAACTCCGCTAAATCAACGGGAGGGATGAATACCTTGTCCTTTACGTAACCCCACTGGAAGAAATCACAAAGTCAGGACATCTGAGTGGCCATTGGGTTGTAGTCCCCGACTCGTCCAATCCATCAATAAGAATGATGTTCATTGAGGTAATCTTGGATGTTAGTTGACCAGTGGGATGGTGCACCATTCAATAGGTGAATGTCGATGCTGCTCTGCAACTGTAGTATCTACCAAAGAGATAACATATCCAAAAAAGAGGCTCCCGTGAACATTTTACTAAATTCAAGAACGCAAAAATCCTTTTCCACTTCAAACACCACCATTTTGACTGACTAGTCACATAACACGCATGCTATTGCCTACGTCACTTCCGTCAAGGGCGAGACAAAAACTTTAAGAGTGCATCTACCTTACGGTTTGCTGAGGTGGGGCTTGTATTTGATTGTTACTGCTTTACAGAATCTTTAAAGTGTATACTTCTTTATGAATCACCCTGTATTATATGAATCTTCCACTCAAACAAATTGTCCGGAGTGATTGAGAATTATATTAACTTCGCACTATAAAACCACACGAGAGACTTCGCAATTTTGAACCTCGGTCAAATGACGAGGACTTCACCTGAGCTGTGGTACCTCTCTCTCCTAACTGCCATACCACATTAATGGGAGGCCATTGAGCCTTAACAGACATCAGTACCCATGGAAGGTCTTCAATGGCATCAAGACTCGAACCCTCGACACGCCAACCACGAGTTCTGGACTATAACCACTAGGCTACCTTCCTTCTTCAGTGGCACGACAGCCCAGGGTGAGCGTTGGCCTTCTCAAGAAGCCTTTTCCAGGTCAGCCTTCTTCCTGCTAGTGTTCTCCAGTTCCTAGTTCTCAAACTAAGAGATTTTTTTTAGGTCATCAATCCATCTAAGATTTAGCCTACCCTTTCTTCGTGTTCCAATTGGTTGAGCATTGAAAATTTTTTTAGCGGTGCGGTCTTCGCTCATTCTGATAACGTGACCTGCCCATTTAATGTATTTTGGTGAAGTTAACACAATGTCATATTCTTTGTATGATTGATAGAGCTCTAAATTTGATCTTCTTCGCCATGTTCCATTTTCCTGAATTCCTCCAAAAATAAATCTTAAAATCTTCCTTTCGTAGATACTTATCATGATCTCAACTAGGCTACCATGTCCTTTAAAGTTTCCAGACAGAATGAGTAAGTGGATATTAACGTTGCACTATTCAGCTATTCGAGGGCAATTGGTGACGGACCTCGTAATTTTGAGCCATAATCGACACCTGAGCTGGAACCCTCTCTCCTAACTTCCCCACCCCACCCCACCAAAGGGAGGACGTCTGAATCTCGACAAATTCAATGTGTATCGCCCTTGTACACAGCGGATCTTCAGCGGTACTAGGCTCGAACTCATGACACGGCGGCGACGAGTCCATTACCTTGACCACTAGGCTACCGCGGACAGAAGGATAATAAACAGAGAACTAGGAACATTTAAAGTCATACCAAGGCACAAAACATTTCTCTGGACAGATCTCTGCTATGTTGAGCCACATATTCCCAGACGATCCCATGGAGGCATTCGTCCAGAAAAGATTCGTAAACAGCCATCTCTTTTTCCTAATGTAAAAACATTTTTAAATAATTAATATTTTTTGGGGGGAGTAGCATAATTTTTATACATGACAGTACACACACAGTAGTAATTGCCATTACACTAATCTAATTACCATCTATTTCGCAGTATAATGCGCACTTTTAACACAAGAAATAAGACTGAAATTTAACGAAAAAAGTTCGGGCCGAGTTTAAAAATAACTTTACAAATAAAATAAAGACGAGCATATAAAAATTAGATTTCTACCTATGCATTTGGTATTTGTTCTTTTTACCTCTCCTAACACATCTTCATATTCCTCTGCCATTTTAAATTGGCTTTGAATAGCTTATTGATACACACATCTAAAAACTTTCTTCTTTCTTATCCCCCGGTCTGGCGTAGTCAGACGAGATCAATGAATCTGTTGGCTTTCAAGAAATAAATTATCATTAGTGGATTGCAATATATTTCCTCACTGGTGAGGTTCATACAATCTAAAAGATGCTCAGCAGAAACCTCATGACTAGGGCAGGTGAAAAATCGTTCTCAGAGAATGTTAGGCTTTTAATGTAACCGCTGGCAAATCTTTAAATAACGGGTTGAGAAGCTCTGTTGCATGGAAGATCAAGAACCCATCCCTGCTCATGTACCAATAATGAGCCACTCTGCCAATTTTTTTTCTTTTTCTCTTGAATATAATTCCTGAAATGTTAGGGCAGTAGAAGATCGGTAAAGATGGCTGCAATCCTCCGTTGCTAGCTTATCTGGCATTTCGTTGCCATGTGTGGCCACATGTGTCCGGATCCTTTGAAAAAGGGACATCATGTTCTTTGGAGATAAAAGTTTAAAAAAGTCAGTATGTGATACTTGTCTTGTGTCTCCAATAAGCCTCCAATTATTAAAGTGTTGGAGAGAACTCTGTGGCTATATATCTGACAATTTTCCGTAGTCTCTCTCGGTTAGGATGACTTCTAGTCCCATGTTGATTGCAATTACTTCACTCCTAAGAACAGAGCAGTAATTGCGATTATGACGACAAAGAGAAGTTGCCTCGAAGAGTCTCAACGTACCAGCCTCCTGGCTTACTTCCTCCCCTCAGGGGGCTCACCTTCTTTAGGTGGGTACGGGTGTCACAATCCCGAGGTACCCTAGAGATCTTTTCCTTTTCCAAGGGGTTTACTATTTTGGTAAACACGGGTGTCACCTCCATCTTGTCATCCAATTTCTTCTTTTCCCGTCCAGAACACAGACCTATGAATGTTTGGCGCAGTATAGCCAAAACTGGCTCTTGCGCCATAAAACATCAAACTCAACTCAACCCTGGCTTACTGCCGTAACTTGAGTTACACATAAGGCGTTCATCCTCCTAGAATAACTTTCTTGCCTGTGTTTTTGCACTCTGTCAACAATCTCTTCGTATTATCCATTAGATGGGATCTGAACATGTCCCAAACTAAGATTTTTTGTACTCTTAAATACACTTGTGTGAACGCTTTCGCCAAACATTTCTTATCCACTGAAAAATTTCTTTCTAATGTTTTATTTGATTGAAGTATTTTTAATAAGCATTTTTTTGGCACCTACAAATTCTGCTTTTCAACACTTTGCACAGAGCAAACCAAATATAATGTTGAACAGTCAAATATATATTACAGTAGCAAAGTGGAGTGCTGATTTAATTATCGATATCGTCATCTGATCTAGTTTATACAGGGTGTTGCCGAATTCGACCGACAAATTAAGGGGGTGACAGTAGCAGCGAAAACCCCGTTCAGCAGGAGTAATTCGCAAAAATATTTATGAAGGGTGTGATATCGAGTGAAATGAAAAGGGGCAGTAAGAAGTAAAAAAATACGTTAATTAGATATAAGGCAGGTTTACAAAACGGAGAATGCTTCACAACTCGACCGTCAGAAATGAAATGACGCGATTGTCACAGGAATTATTCAAAGTTGTGGTCGTACAGAGTGATAGCACAGGTGGCATAACATGAAAGAAGCATGGTGCGGACATCGCCTCCTCGGAAAGGGGTCGAATTACATTCTCAGTGATTGGCGTCCATTGCAGTACATGAGGTGCATATCCACTTATTCCTCGTTCGTGTAATCCGACATTGTTACCAAATTCAGTATAACATCCACGCTTTATGCAACGCCCATCTATGACAACTTTCTCGCCACTTTTATTCACCCCAAGATGAGTAGGAAATTTGCATACGTGTAGGTTTCTTCAACCCTACTACGGCGCTTCAAATCCGTGCATCGATTTGACCACTCCCCTCCCTGGGGCACAGTCCTCCCGACCAGGGCCGGCTCTAGCAGTTTTGCCGCCCCGGACAAAAATGGAAAATGCCGCTCTTCTCTCTCTCTCTATATATATATATATTATTTTAAGTCTTAAAAAATTCAAAATAATTCGAAATTAAGGATGTAATTACTTGTTATTATTTCAAACGAATGAAATGGAAGATAAGGAATCGTCTATTTAAGCAGTTCAATTTCTTCGAAAAATAGTCTACTAATGGTGGGGACCACAAGCGTTTGTTTTAATTTATAATAACTACACTCAAGACTAAAATAAAGCATCTCCTGTGGCTCTCTATCTACCCAAACCTCTTATTACCCTTGTCCCCTTTTGGATAGCTGGAACCGGACATCATAAGAGTGAAAAGAATGTCACTTGTGACCTCACTCCGGAATGGGAAGAAAGTTACTAGTTAAAGATGTGTAAACACACACACACATATTAAACTTTATGCTTTCACATATACTCCCGCCTCAAACCCTTCAACATAACTGTCATTAAATATACTGAGTAAAAAGTAAAAAAATTAAGATACGTTAAATCAAATTCAGACCCAATAACATTTAAGAAAATACATCAAACTTTTTTGTAACAATAAAAAATATATTTTTCAAATTTGATCGAAATGCCGCCCCGGGCAAGGGTCCGGCCCTAGAGCCGCCCCTGTCCCGACGGCTACAATTGTCGTGACTCAGCGCGGTTTGTGACCCCATGTTCTATGTCCATTTGTCATCCCCATGCTGCCTGTTATCACCCCTCTGAATGCGTCGGTCTAATTTGGAAACATCTTGTATATAATGTGTGTGTAACAGTGGCGTAGCGTGGACTTTCGGCCCCTGGGATAGACCGGAAATTTGTCACCTCTCTATTTTAATTATTAGTCAAGAAAATTACTAAAAATAAAAAAAGCAGCTTTATAAATTTTTATATTGACTAAAAATGCACTTTTCGTGTTTTTTCCTAGCCAAATCTTTTATACAATTGTCAATATAAAAATGTATGGCATGTTCAATTGATAGAACAGCTAAATTTGTTAGCCTTAACGTGGACAGAGTCGATCTGAGATAATTCAATTCTCTCCTACTCTTAGGTCACACTTTCTATAGAATTATTTATCTTGGTGGAATTTTCAATCGTTAATAAAATACATTTTAAAGCACTCCATGGAGCTGAAATTTTATATACATAATTATTTTGGATGACAATACAATAATTTAATTATAATTAATAAAATTAATTGATTAAAACGAATTATTTAAAGAATTACAAAAACAGCCACGTTGGCGACTTGTATCAAAACTTGAAAAGGTTTTTTTTTCTCGCGTTTTAAAGCATTCAGATTAACTGAAATTTGAAAACACGATTGTTTTGGATGACAATACGATACTTTAATGATAATAAATAAAAATTAATGACCACTTAATGCTGTAATTCTGTCCTATATATATACAGATTTATATTAATTGTAACTATTGAATAAAAAGTAGCTAAAATAAATTTCCTTTCTTGATCTAAGTAGGAATTGACTTAAATAATTTTTTTTATATTATTTGTTTTTGATTACTTTTAGCTTAGAGAAGCTTCTCTGACAAATGGCATTACTTATGGCAGGTGTTAAAAAAATACTCTCAACATTATGTATGACAATGTTTGGTAAGCCATCTTGAAGTTTGGACTCAATAATATATTTTAATAAACCCAGAGAGCCGGACCTAATGAGTTCCTTTTTACAGCCTGGGTCTACTGCAGCTACGAAAGCTTGTAGACGTACGTGCTCAGGTTCGTCCATGCTCAATATCACTTCAGGCCTTAAAAAAGCACATTCTGCAACTGTTGGAATCTTTTTCGAATTTCAGCAGTTACTTTGTCTATTGAAAAAAACATTATTCGCCTCAAGACATCTTCGTACCATAACTGAACATCTTTACCTCCGTCGCTAAATATATGCTTCCTCCTGATTCGTCTTGGGGGTTCAAGAGAAATTTCTTCCCATAAACTTTTAGCATATATTAAAGCGTCATTCACGAATTTCTCTCGTTTTGCTTCTAATACGATATGTAAAGCACTTATTTTTTGAGCACATTGATGGATATTTAATCCCTCTGTTTGCAAATAATTTTGAGCATCATTGACTTCACACAGTAGCGGTATCCAGAAGCCTAAGTAACATAAAAACAATTTTTTGTTTTTGTTAAAATTTATCTTAACATATATGCATTCTTTATGATTTTAATTCTTATTTCTATGAGTAAAAGGAATTCTGAAAAACTGAAGTGTACAGGGTGATTCGCTGCCAGAGCGACACACTTGCAGGGTTGGTGGTACAGAGACGATTCGGAAGGTATAAAAGGTCGAAAATGCCGTAATTGCGAGCTGTGGTGCAAAGAAGCAAAGGAAAAGAACAAAAACAGCAACACATTAATGAGACAGAAAACATTTTATTGGAAGATTTGTAAGGGGCTCACACCTCTCTTTCGGGTACCTAGATGTGTGGGAGGTGGGGAAGAAACACTCGACATGATCCAATTAATCTACTTATTTATCACACATACATTGAAAAGACACAATTTCAACTAATAATAGTAAGAGAATGTCTCAATGCTAACCGCGAAAGTGGAACAACGACGGTAAAACACGAATGATTAGGCGACTATCAAAATTGATCCTTACCTTAATAAAGGATCTAACTTATCATCCGATTTAATCTAATATCAATTTAATCTCAGTGAACAATCGTCACTTTAAAACTCCTTTCTTATGAGTTCTTAATCACAATAATACAAATATGATACCTTCAGTAGCAATCTCACCTGATTCGAGTATATCTCCTCTCCTACTCTCTATTCAAGCTAGAAAACTTCGACTATAAGTTAATTTAAATATCACAATTCTCTTCTTCCGAAGGGTTGGTTGTGAATAACGCGAATGGATAGCCCAAGGATTTCCCAAGAGTATTAATTGAAGGAAAGCGTATAGATCCGTCACAGATTGTACTACGACAGGTGTTTGAAATTACAACCAGAAGTCGTTTGGCAAGTCTGACGACGAAGCTGCATGAAATTCCTGAAGTTCTGGAAGATTCCTCCAGTTTTGCGGCAGATGGCGCTGAACGGAAGGATTCGTGGGCACAGATCCTGCGGAAAGTCGTCATTTGTGATCCATTTCTCGAGGTAGTGTGACGGGCTCACGCGTCTTTTCTTTAACATAACCTCTGGGTTCTTTGACGGCCAAGATTAATGGCAACTCTCTTCCAACCAAAATCCAAGAAGCGAAATTCGAATAAGAAATGCAAATAAGATAGCTTTTAAAAGAACAGAAGTTTCAGTAAGCAGGATGGCAATTTGATGAATGTTATGTTTGGAGGAGATACTAGCGTGATTTGACAGCCTATCGTAAAGTTACCGGGACACCCAGCAACTGCTACAAGGTGCATACCATTGCACGCGCGCCCAGACGTTTCCATACAGTGATTGAAACCTAGTTTGGATTAAGGTAGAACTGATTATTTGATATTAGGACTTGTAATATTATCAGAAGTGAGAGTAGGCGGATAATATAATTATTTAAATAATGTGGTCTAAGTTACGCGATCCGGTTTAACTATTTCTGTGTGTTCGTTCATTCTAGATTCTCATTTATATAAATTTATCTAAATTGTTAGAGGTTTAAGTTATATTCTCAATAAAGTCATATTAAGAATTTAGAATGTTTGTTCATTTTGAGAATCCCACACCTCTACCTCACGCTGACAATCAAGGATATGGTCACCCAGGGGAGGATGAACTCGTATTCAAACGAAGACACACTGATAGTGTATGAAGATGCGGATTGTGTAACGAGTTCACCGCTCGGTGGTTGTACCAGGAACGTTTCCCAAACAGGCATCTTACACATCACATGACCTTCGCAAGTGGTTACATGAGACTGGTTCTTTAACGAGTTAACTAGTTCTTTTTGATGCGCTAGACCCCCATTCCTTCAGTTAAAGACCTCATCGCTCGAATATGTGTAGCTGCCGGAAAGATACGTGACATTAGAGACGTCATAAGGCATGGACCCGGCTTAGGACCTCACCCTCGGTGGGGATCTTGTTTTGTTCTCGACTCAGTAAGATCATGATCCGGATAATTTTAATGAGATCAAATATTATTCCCGTACATATTCTGTAAAAAACAAGGAATTTCAAACTGCATGTCAACTGGCAAAAGTGGTAAGACTGTATTATTATGTGGTGACCACTGTCCATGTCTAGGCCTAGGCCTAATCATAAACAATCATTCAACTCATTTAGTCCAAATGCGGCCATCAGTCGAGCCGGTTTGTGCCTAGGTTTTTGAGATTGTGAGTCGTGCACATTTATTTGTTTCAAATTACCATGTGAATGATTATCTGACAATATACTATCTACTTTTAAAGATCTCAGATAGGGCCTCCTCTTGACTTGGGCTTGAGGCCCAGGGCCTCAAAGAGTCTTAAGACATCCCTGCGTGGCATCTTCTAGAACGTAAGGAATTCCATGCTGCGTCGCTGTCAGGCCTACCAGACCACTTCTGGTCGTAAATTCGAACACTTGCTGTAGTGCAACCTTTCAGTAAAACATTTTTTGTCCCATTAATGTATTGCTGTTTCTGTTCTTTTTCTCTGCTTCTTTGCATCATAAATCGCAACTACGGCATTTGCGACCCTGCATTCCTGTGTGATTCGAGTCGTATTTGTACCCCCTACACACCCCACAATTTGTCGGTCTGTTAAGCTAATCCCCCTGCTGTATAAAACAATTTTATACCCTTTTATGGAAAAAAAATTAATAAGAATTAGAATTAGAGTAGTTAAAATGAAATTTACTTACTGTATTTCTTCAAAATGCAGCAAAAGGGAAAAAATTAGTAAATTATACATTTTTTCATCAAATATCAAAATAGTATAAAATAATTATTAATTTGCAAGAAAAATGTATTTAAAATATAAATCGAATCAAAGCCCTTTTAGAACAAGCAGCAATCAATTTTGTTGAGATTCAAGAAATGATTACTTTGATTTCGAGTGAGTGAGTGAGTGAATATTAACGTCGCACTATTCAGCTACACGAGGGCTTTTGGCGACGGACCACGTAATTTTGAACCATGGTCAAGTGACGTGGACGACACCTGAGCTGGCACCCCCTCTCCTAACTACCACACCACACCAACGGGAGGACGTTTCAGCTCTCGACAGATTTAACGTGCATCGCTGCCCTACACGGCGGGTCTTTAGTGGTATAGGACTCGAACTCATGACATGCCTGCCATGATCCGATACCTTAACCACTGGGCTACCGCAGCCCTACTTTGATTTCGAATTAAAAGCGGCAAAAAATGTTTAAAAATTTTTAACTTTGAAATTTTTAAAGACTATATTGGAAATTATTAAATATCAGTTCTATTTATTGTTTTTAAAATCGTTTTGTGTTGTTAGGAATTATATATATTTATATACTCTATTCTTTTTTTTTTATTTTAATTTTAAATATACTTATTTTTAAAGTCAAACTTATTTGCACGAAAAGTTTATTTTTATTTCCAAAAATCCAGACTACATTATTCTTTTGTATAATGTTGTCGAAGTTTGTGTGTTACAAGTTAATGAATAAAAAAACATCTCTACTTACTCTGGTGTTACGCTGCGTGCAGGTAGTTTTTCTATCAAAGGTTCTGCAACTTTTGGCACCAAAGGAATTGTAGGTGGTGGAACAATGATAGGAACCTGACAAAAATTTTAAAACTATAAACTTGTGATAATATCATTAGCATAAAAGACTTTGATTTATTGTCATTTCTTAAACTCATATTGAACAAATTTATTTCATTCATATTAAATAAATAGATGATTGTAAGGAGATTTACTGATTCTTATCGTTTGTCTCTAATCTAGATTAATAATGTTGTTCACTCATCAGATCGCGTTATAATATCACATTATATTATCTAGGAAAAATCAAAAATTCGATCGTTCTTTATTATTTTAGAAGCAAAACGTCGGGATCAAAGTTATTATTTAATGTTTCATACGTGTTCATTATAATTCCATATTTCTCATATTAAAATTATGTGCAATGGATGCAAACGCTTTTAACGAGCATAATTTTAGAATTTAAAAAAAATAATAATAAAATATGGAATCAAATTTTTTAGTGGCTATTGTACGTGTCTGCTTTTTAATTCACAGTTTAATTTTGAATAAATAAATCTAGGAATATAGAATTGGATTTACAGAGCAAAAAGCATTTTGAAGTTTTCTTTGAAACATTTTTTAGGTGATTAACATGAGGATATTAAAGCATTTCCACGGGTAAAAAATTTCAATTTTAGTGTGAAAATTGATTTTATTCAATTCCTTGCTCTTTAGCAACCAAATACTCTATTCTAAAAAGAAATTTTAAGACATTTATCCCAAATTTTACTTATTGATAGTTCATAAATTTATTCTAAATTTTGTGCGGCAGTCACAGTAAAATAATTGAGATCAATGTACTATTAAATTCATTACACAAAATTCGAAACAATCTATAAACATATAGAGAAATTATAGAAATAATATAATAGAAATATGTATTGCATAAGAATTTTTGATGATAAAAGAAATACACACACATTCACAAACCTCTTTTTTCTTGGGTTCCCGCGCTTCTCTAGGCTTGAGGAAATTCAAATCTCGACCGACAAAATAGGGACAAGGATGGGACTCTCCGATATCTGGCAACAGGGAGGGAGGCTCGAGGGGACGACTCTCACCATCTGCGGAAGATGGCGCATCATTCCTGCAGGAAAAGAAACACTTAGAATATAAAGAATGTTTCAGAACATCTTCACAAAAAGAACTTGGTACAATGGGAGTGAATATTAACGTCGCACTGTTCAGCGACACGAGGGCTTTTGGCGACGGACCACGTCATTTTGAACCTTGGTCAAGTGCCGAGGACGACACCTGAGCTGGCACCTCCTCTCCTAACTACCGTTTGAGCTCTCGACAGATTTAACGAGCATCAGTCTTTAGCAGTGGCATAAAGAAGAATATTAGGACCCCTGCAAAGTCAGGTTTTGGAGTTTCAAAACGGATCTCACAAAAGGTACGTAGCGTCAGTCAGGCTTAGGGCCCCCTAGAATCCTACGTCCCCTCCCACGATGAGGGGGGGGTGTACGTTACACCAGTGGTATGCACGCAGGTCTTAAGTGGCATTAGGTCTCGATCTCATGACACGCCAACCACGAGTTTCTGTTGTTTTTACTAATGTCACTGACGATGTCAGATCGAGGTCCACGAAACTCATCGCGGCAAAGGGTTTGATGTACGCCTGTCGTTAGCTGTAGCTTTGAGCACTATATAGGTGACAATGCGTCTTGACTCGGTTCCACTCCAATTTTGTGGCCGCTGTAACCTAGTGGTCAAGGTAACGGAATCGTGGTCGGCGTGTCATGAATTCGAGCCTAGTACCGCTTAGGACCCACCACGTAGGGGAATGATGCACTTTAACGATGGCTCAAACGTCCTCCCATTGGTGTTGTGTGGAAGTTAGGAGAGAGGGGTGCCAGCTCAGGTGTCGTCCTTGTCACTTGACGATGGTTAAATTACGAGGTCCGTCGCCAAAAGCTCTCATGTAGCTCAATAAGACTACGTTAATATTCACTCACTCCACCCCAATTTTGAGGAAGAACACACTGGGGGTGATCAGGTGCCTCCCACCTCTCATCCCCAACCACCAACCTCACGAGAGAACTTTCGGCTCGACGGCTATTTAGACCATGCCGCAAAGACACTATACGTTTGCAAACATCCATGCTTTCTCCAGGATTCGAAACCAGGTCCTACGGCAGCGCAGCATTCAGCATCGTTAACCACTCTACCGAATGGGCGACTCTGACTAGGGCGAGTCTCTGATTATGACCATTAGGCAAGCGAGGCCACGACATATATAACTTGCATCAGCACCACTACAAGGTGGAACTGCCGTGTCTCCAGAACTCGAACTACAATTTAAAAGAAACAATGCTTTCCATGAGGGCCATTACCCCTCAACTACGTAAACACACACACACAAAAAGGATTTTCAATGATGGTGCTAGTTTGATATCATGAGGCATGACGACAAACGCTGCTTGGCGCGATAAAGGAATCATGCCAAACAGCGCTTGTTGTTTATCGCTGGAATGGAATCCAAGATGGCGGCCTAGCCGTATCAAATCGTCAGGAAAATCATTTTAAAAATATTTTTTGAAATACATTGAAATATATTTCAAAAGAAGAATATACGAAGAGATTGAGAATAACCAAGATCAATCAATAAATAATGAATAACAATGTAATATAATAAAAAGTTACCTGTACTAAAAATATTATGCATTATATAATAATAATCTTATAATTTAATAGTAATTATATTTAATATTCACATAGTATGATTAAATAATGATTATTTCATATAATAATCATATATAATTTAATAGTAATTATAAAAAATAATAAAACCATCGTATTATATAATATAAAAATTATCCATAAGAATACTCACGTAGCGTAATAATTATAAACAAATAACATAATAATAATAATTATAAATTAGTCACAAAATAGCAATTATAAATAAATAACATAAAAATAATTATAAGTGAATCACAAAATAATAATTATAAATAAAAAAAAAGAACATAACATTTATAAATAATTATAATAAAAAAAAATTATTATAAATAACGAATATCATGCGATTAGTAGCTGTATGGACCGGCTTTGCATGGCCTTTCTGTACTTATATCAGTAAAATACACTTTTTCAAAATTTCGTTGTTGACCTAAGTAGGAATTGATTTAATTTTTTTTGTTTTATATTACTTGTGTTTCTGTGGAAGTTATGCCATAGGTGCATTGATAAAATAAAAGTAAAATATAAAAAATAAAAGTGATAAAAGTGTCTAATTTTTTTAAAAAATTTAGTTTTAAATGTTAAAATAAATAAATAAAGTTTATCATTTTTATTATATTTTTAAAGATAATATGCATTATATAACAAAATATTTTTTATGTTCAAGAAATATTTTTATAAGATGTGGTATGAAAATGAAGAAATGTACAACTATCGATAGGTCTCTTCGCATATGTACCAGCTCCATTTCCCAATTGTAAACTGAAACCTCGAAAAGAGTGACCTGCCGCGCATGCGCAAAATTTTAAGCCATCCTATTAAGTAAAATCCAGTTTTTTATTAAAGTTTTTATATTTGTTTGAAGGCTTAACTTTTAAGTTAATATGCGCTTTCAAACTTCATACATCGATTGCAAACAACGGTAAATCTTAAACAAAAATTGCGTGTATCAGTGTGAACACGCGGTAGAAGTTAACTTCTTTGGTTTGTATGTATTAAATTGTATAATTAAGTTTTTTATTTTAAAGTAATCTTATATATAATTAACAAATTTATTATTATCATTATAATTTCAAACTGTATTTAAAAAAAATAATTAGGATAGAAAAGGTTTAAGTATAAACAAAATTTTCATTTTCAATACATAATACTAAAAAAATTTTATTGTATGTATTTAGAGAAAAGTACCATCGTTATTAGTCTATTTCCATTATGCTTATGGGTGTTTCAGTACATACTTTTGTTACGAAAGGCTTGTGGTAGCTTAATTAAGAAATGTAGGTTTTGCTCTCAATATCATTTAAGTATCTCGAAAAGAGTGCATGAATCTTAGTATTTGATTTTGTTGTTGCTATTACTCTGTTGTTTTGGAGAGATAAGGCGAAATTGTCTTTTAAAAATTCAATCAATTGTAGAGATTTGTCTAAATCAAAATTGACATTACAATCTCCACTTAAAATCATATAGGTATTTTGTCATAATTTTTATTAAGTAAAGCAGAACCTGTTGATGTGTATGGTAATAATAATCGATTAAGAAACTCGATAATGTCATCCAACTCTTTGTTCGGAGTAATTTTTACTGCTACAATTATAATTTTCTGTCCATGATTTATTACGCATTCAGCCAAGCTCAAATCCCCCACTGAAGATTGTATGGTACCATAAATATCGGATTGACTGACAGAACAATCCATGGATGGAGTTATAATGTTAACAACATCGCTAGAATTTTGATGTATCGCAACTCCTCCTGCTCTCGTATTGGGTCGTTTATACTTCACAATGCAGTTGAAATTAGGAATAGATGTATCACTTTCATTGTCCAGCCAAGCTTCTGATAAAACCAAGATGTTTGAATTTTTTATTACTGAATCTTGTGTAAGTCTACAGCTTGAGCTGTAAGACTTTGGCAATTAAAAGTAAAAGTCGATAAGCCTTGTCTGTTCGTTATGAAATTAATCAAATCTTCATTGATAGTTTGTAGTTTGTTCAATAAAAGTCGTTTAAATTCCTCTTGCAAATCAATTGTTGATGATGAGCGTCTTCGACAATGGTAAAATGTCTTATCATTATTTTTTGTCGCATTATATAATCCTTCAATACTAGTTAGACGTGATAAAACAACGTATAATAATGATTGAGAGTGACGTCGATCGTATTCGTAAATAAATTCTGAGTATGTGTTACCTTGAAATTTATGAATTGTTGTAGCACATGCACACACCAACGGAACGTGCGAAAGCTCAACAAATATTGTTTTGTTATTGTTGAGTGGAATATTGGAAGATCTCTCAGTACGAGATTGGTACAGCCATTCTACTGACGTTAATTTCTGCTGGGTAACCTGCTGCTTTGCGTTTTGATTTTTTCCCTATTTGAGGTAAATCTAGAAACTCAAGCCGTATTGTCTTAACTAATCATTCATTATTTGTTTCTACTTGAACTAGCTTTCCAACTGCACCATTTGCCAATCCATTTGTCACATCAATATTTGTAGTAATCATGTAATAAATATGTTTCACATAAACTGTTTGATAAGGCAATCCATTTGTATCAATTAATGACGTCTTATGTGTAATTTTTGGCGCACGAAAGTTTCTTTTTCTTTTGAAGTACAACCAATATATACATCTTTTGCAGTTAAAGTTATTCTGTCAGCATATGCGTTCAATATATATATACACTGGTGTGCAAAACTTAAGCAACAATGTAAAAATTTAGCAGATA
>BMAV01000514.1:108084-123207 GCA_019973955.1 Trichonephila inaurata madagascariensis | reverse complement strand
AAAAAATTTTCCTCTCCATGTATCCCAACGGACTTGTGATCGGATAATAGACATGGCAATGTCTTAAGAAAGGCTTTCAATTGTAAACATTTCTGGCAGCAGAGTTTCTGGCAATTCCACTTCACCTTGAGTGAGCGCAATGTTGGATGAATATTTTAGTTATTATCAAAATTGTGCGGGGTTCAAAGAAGCAAACATTCGAATTGTTTCAGAAAGAACATCTCTCTTTGTTTTGTAAATGCAATTAAAGGTACCAGGACATGTTTGAAAGAGTAAAATGCCAGAAATAAGACTGTTTAAAGGACATATATCTTAAAAAATTTCCAATACAGATTACGTTTTTTATTATCTTAAAAAGATGTTTTAATCGTTCTGTAGGAAAAAAAAATTATCAGTTAAAAATTTTTTTTGCTCTGTTTAATTTAAGTTGGAAATAATTTTTGAGATCTCATAATACATGTGCTTTTGTTTAGGTACTATTTTTTTTTTTAAAAAAGAATCTCTTAAATGTGTAAACTATTTTTCGCACATACATAAACTACTGCAAAAAATATAGTAACCCTATTTTCTTAGTAAAATATTAAGACAGTTTCTTTAAAAAAATTATAAAAGTTGTATTTTTGAATTTTTTCATTTTTTCTCTCTTTTTCATACATAAAACTATTTTTTAAGAAACTACGTACTACTTAGATTAAAAAATTGGTTCAATTTATACACAGGTTCTGTATAAAAGTATAAAAAATTTGGAACTATACAGTGCTATAGTTTTTTTTTAAAAAGTGTACCTTAAAGCAAGAAATTAAGCTTTAGAGAAAGTGTGAAAAAACTAAACATTTGTAAATGTGTGGTTACTTTCTAGCCAATTACTTTTTTTCATATTTTAAAGTTATTTTATCAACAAAATATAGTCGTAAAACATTTTTGGATTCAGAAAAATATGAACTGTTTTTAATACTAAAATTGAAAACTCGATTTTTTTTAATGTGTATGACGTCCTGTTTTTCTTAATGGAACTTAAATGTGTCCAAAGTTTTTATAAATTTTCCCGTGGTATACCAAATGTTTTTACAGGAATCTTTATGGAGTTTCAGTTTAACAGGAAAATCTATTTGGAGTTATTAGTGCAACTTCCCTTTCCCCATTTTGATTGGTTTAATGATTATTTACGTCATACTTGGAAGTAACGCCATTGATATTAACCTTTATTTTTAACCACGGTTAAGTGATGAAGACTACATAATTTATCATACTCTTTCTTACGTCATATCACGGGCTTTTTTATAGCAATTGGATTGACAGGCTTAATTTGACCACTGTGGTGATCCTGATAATCTCTTTTTTTTTCTATAATTTAATTAAATCCTTTAATTCTAATTTTAACGTATAACTTTCATTTTAAAGTAATTTATGAAATTTAAATGTAAACTGTTATTCTTATTTAAGATATGCTTTGATATTACATATAACAGGGGTGGCGAACCTTTACGGATCAACGTTCCATTTTTAAAGGAAATTTTTAAGGAGGTACAAACGTGCCATCAAATAATTTTGACTAGTAATTATTGGGAAAATAATAATACCAAATACCAACAACTCAAAACTCTTTATTTACTTAAATATATTTTGCATTGTATAATAGTAAATGTTTTAGTTACACAAGTCATTCAAATTAAAGTAATATAAGTGGGGCTTAGTTGTTGCAAATTAGATGACATCACCTGCCAAATGGTTTCTAAGTAAGCCTTTAATGTTATTCATCTCTGAAAATAATGATTCGCAGCATAGTAGATGAAAATATGGTTAAAACTGCATGATGCAGCTTCTTCAAACAGTTAAATGTGTCTGGAATCGAATTCCATGTTTCCATAATTTCGTTACTTGCGTTTTTACTTATATATTGCTTGATAATCATTCTGTTTCAAACAATTCCAGCTTTTACTTGTTCCAAAAAATGTTTGAATCCGTAATGAACTAGACTGGAAAAAATTAGTTGCATTTCAAATTCTTTAATTTCCAACCAATAGAATTCGGACAAGTTCAATTTGTCAAATGGAGTCTTATCAGTGTGTACATAGTAAACTTGAGCGTTTCCGATTAATCTTTGAACTGAGAAAAAAACGCTGAAAATTCCTTGATCAAAGAATCAATTAGGGAAATAAATTCTTCAATAACTCTTTCTTCGCCTCGTTTCTCATGTACTTCTAACCGATCACTACCGTAATACTTCAGTGATTTTTGTTATTTCGAACTAAAATGTAAACCGTTTTGATCAGTGGCGTGCCCAAAATATTGTGTCGCGTGCCATCAATGGCACGCGTGCAATTGGTTATCCATCCCTGGTATATAAGATCATGAATGGTGATCTAACATTCCAACAAGGCAAGTGCCCCGATAAAATATCCCAAACATATTTGAAACTCTGAAAGTAAAATCTACATATATAACGGAGAAAAGAGACTCACTCACTTAGTACGATATCTCTGAAACTTTTAGACCTACAGGCTTAAAATTTGGTATGTTCGTTTCATGGAGTAGAGATCCGCTAAGAACGGATTTTGTGAAATTCGACCCCCAAGGAGCGTTGCGGAAGCTTAAGATACGTTATAGAGAAATATTTCCGTTTTTGAACTATTAGACATTCAGATTTGAAGTTCGATAGGCACGCTCCTTTCATGGAGTAGAGATCCGCTACGAAAAGGTTTTTACTAAAATCAACCCCAAGAAGCGTTGTGGCAAATTAAGGGATGCTATAGGCAAACATTCCCGTATTTTAATTATTAGACCTACCAAATTAAAAATTGATAATCATGTTCCTTTCATCAAGTAGAGTTCCGCTATGAACAGGGTATTGCGAAAATCGTCTGATAAAGAGGTGGGTTTCTAGGGGTTAAGGGGAGTTATAGAAAAAGAGATTCCTGTTTTTGAATTGTTAGAACCACGTACTTGAAATTTGATATTTATGTTTCTTTAGTTGCATAGAGATCCATTATGAATCGATCTTACTGAAATCGACTCTTATTGGGGGAGGTTAGCTAGGAGATACTAGGGAGTACTGATGAAGAAAAATACTTTTTGATCAACTAGACCTACAATAATGATATTTTGTATGCGTTTCTTTTTCTTTTATTTGGAATCCGCTAAGAACGTATTTCTAGTCTCAAAAGGGGGTTACGGGGATTATCGATAATAAAAATTTCGTTTCTGAACTATTAAATTTAGACTTGAAATTAGGCAATCATATTTGTTTTGTTGAGTAGAGATCCACTCCATTGGTATTCACGATTGTTCTTTAGAACCACTTCTATTTTTGTCGGAGATTTATTATTTTAGACCAGTGATTCCCAAAGTGGTCTATATGGACCCTCAGGATTCTATGACGACTTGCAAGGGGTCCACGTTAGTGAAAAAATAATTTAGGGGTCTACGTAGTGTAAATGGGGGGGTCTAAGAAAATAAATGTCATATTACAAGAGAAACTCATCGGAATAGGCACTAACAAAGATCTTAAAATAAATTTTAGAAACGGATGCCAGAAATTTTAGCTATAAAAAAAGACGTTCCTGTTGTTTACTCTGAAATATGGAATATCGAGAGAAACGTTTTAATTGTTTTTCCTAGTGAGCAAAAATTTCCTCGCGGTTGCCAATCTCAAAAAAAAAACCATGGACATCATTAATTGAGGAGATAAAGGTTAGGCCATCGACAAGATTAATGCCAAATGTTGAAAATTTGTTATTCGAGTGTCAGATTCATCTCTCTCATTAAAAACAATTTTCTTTTCTGCTCTGTTATTTTATGTATTATTAAATTGAAATTTAAAATTAATTAACAAGTTATTCTTGAGTTTTAAACACTATAATACTTCACTACAGTTAAAAATTTAAATCCTTTAAATTAAGTAGAGCCCTAGACCAGCTGTCAAAAAGACATTTAAGTTAAAATATGCAATAATATAATATTAAGTAAGTAGGGGGTCTACCCCAAATACGAAAAACATGGCAAGGGGTCTATGAGACAGTGAAGTTTGGAAACCTCTGTCTTACACTTTTAAACTTATTAATAGACTTTCTTAAGTTTAATTCGAAATTCTGCTCTTCTTCATAAAGTTTGAGAAATGATAGCTTTTATTTCGCATAGCTCCTCTTCCTTTATTTCAAGATAGTATTTTTTCTTGAATGAATTGGTTTTTTTCTACAACTTTGAAGATTATATCGTTGCAAGTTATTTTAGCGTCGACTCTCTTCATTGATAAAACTAAACATTCCTATCACTTCTCTGTAAATGTTACCGTACTTACTATCAAGTGTTTTGATTTTTTTCTCTCATTTTGGCAAATGAAATACTGTAATTAAATCAGAATTGACGTAAAATATAATCCATAAATCTCTGAGTATATCTTTGATTGGTCAGATCCAAATGTACGAGAGTAGTCAAGCTAATAACGGAAAAAAAGGAGAGTACATGTTAGTTGCCCAAATTACGAGAATTTAACTTCACAGGAATAGAAACAAAAGTGAAATTAAAAATTTGAAGTACGTCGAAAGCTCGATTTACAGTTCAAAATGGAAATCTGGTAGCATAAATATTTATGAACGTGCGAAAAATTTGTCCTTTTTTTTTTGAAAAAAAAAGATTGGCACATACTATTTTAGTGCTGCAGACGAACTTATGATTCAAATAATGTATTATGAACTTAAAAAGAAAAATATGCCGCAGAAAATTGAATTCTGGCTTGAATATAAATTTGAAATAGTCTATGTATAAATTGTAAATTAAACTTTAATAAATTACAGTTTAAAAAATAACTAAAATACACTGTTTTATAGTTGATCGAACTAAATTGTAACTTAATATTTTAGTCACCAAATCTGGAAATGGGATCAGAAATTAATTGCCAGATGCGGCATGGGATCTGAAAAAGGGAACTCGTTAGTCCTGATGATCCTGATCAGGACAATGGGACAAAATTATCAAATTTATTGCATAGTCATCGGTCCTTGACAAGTGAGCAAAATTTCGAATTAATCTGGCCCTTAAAAGTGGGTAAAAGTTGAGTTAAAAGATTCCGTTACATGCAAGTGAAGCTTATTAAAGGGTGTTAAAAATATTCACAAACAAATGTTTTACAGTGAAATATGACTGAAAAGAAAAATACTTACCACACACAGGCCAACAAGCAACAGGACCGAAGCAATGACGCAGAACACAGAAAAAATTATCATCACCAAACTCAATATAAACATTCCTGAAAGCATAAATAAAAACTTATAAAATATAAATAAATGTTACGATATGTATAAGAAAACTAACAAATTGCGATGTATAGCCTAATGTAAGTTTAAGTGGATCGCTGTTGATATGAAGGAAAAAATATTTTTTTAATCGGAATTTACCTATGCGGAAAAGATGCTTTATGGTACAGGTATTAGAAGGAAAAAAATCAAAAAAATACTTTAAAACTTTAATATTGCCACAAAGGAATCAACTTTTGAAAAAAAAATAGGAAAAGACGTAATTTTATACAGATGATTTTTTACTTAAAGTAAAATTATTTTTTGTACAATATAAATATAACCAAAAGAGATGATTATTGATAAATGAGTATTGAGTAGTGTATAGTATAATGAACATGCCGCATTTCATAACCCCAGCCCTCTCTCCCCGCAACGGCGAAACTCAGTCTAATCCAAGTTTTTTTCCGTCTTCTGCATTAATATTAACTATAGTTTCGATAGTAGGGTTATTTTTTCTTGAATAAAAATACAACTCTAAGAAAACTGTTGAATTTACCTGGAATCTTTTTTGTAACTGTTTAAGTGTCCTATCATCGCAGTAAATGTTAAAAAATGCTAAAATACTTGCTCTTTTTTTAAAAAAAATACTTTGACTTCTTACCATAAAAAAAAAACTGAAATACCTAAACTTCATTCCCCTTGAAGTTGTAATTAGCACAAAAATGTTTTGTTGTGTTATTTTTCCATTCTACGTACCACAAAGAATCTTTTCCTCATTCGAAGGTTTTTAAATAATAAAAAAGAAGAAAAAATGTCAAATTATTGCGTGTTAATTTTTATTTTAATTTTCAGTATCGCTGTCTGAGATTTGTAATATTTTTCGAGATTCCTTAAGAATAAAATAAGAAAACATTGATTGACGTAATTTATTTGAAATGCTCTAATTTGAATAGCATTTTTGAAATTATGAAAAATATTCAAAAATAAATGAGAAGAAATATTTTAAAAATAAAACATGCACTTTATCAACGTAAATTAATTATCAATTTATCCCACAAACTAAATATCCTCTCCCTTTCAAATTAATTATTTTTCTTTTTAAAATAATGTTGAATGCATAAGCTCGTCACATCAAATATTCATTTACATCTTAATTGCGAAGCAAATCTTCCTCCATTCCTTTAATCGAAAAAATAGCATTTTGTATTAAATAGTAGTTTATTTTTTATATCCTATAATAAATTGCAATCACTTCCATCCCTTTTGGTTAGTTCATTTATTTTTATATTATCTAGTTGAGATTTTATGGTATTCCGTTTCGTCTTACAGAATAAACTGCATATTATTAATATTCGATCAAATTGAAATCTTAATTTGATTACACCATCTTGCTTTCCGTATATATCAAATAAAAGTAGATTAGTTTGCATATTAAGTATTCACTTTGTCAAAATATAAATGACGTAATTAAATTCACGTGACATATCTCAAAATTATTGATGATGATCATGGATATTTTCAAGAAATAGATTAATTAAAACAGATTCTCTTTCTCAAGAAGGCTGGAATACATTTTCCAGCATAAATTCCTGGTCTATTTCGAAGGAAAATGTTTGTGATTTAGTTAATTTCTGAGTATTCTAAAGACAGGTGGAGTATGATTCATGACTTGTGTTAGTATCCTTCAAAATTTCTTCAAAATTTCTTGTAAAGTATAAATATCTATTTGCTGGAAATATTATTTACTCCTTTGATTAACCAACTCCCTTGGAAAATGATATATTTTCATTGTTATTCTTACTTATGGTAAAATACCGAAACTACATACATTATTTTAGACTGTTTTACTACGTAAGTATTCATAATGACATTTACTGATGTCAATGAAGTACTTTTTCATCATGTTTATACCTTCACTTAACAGTTAGATAAGGATTACCCCTTAAAATACGGCGCATAACTCGTACAGCCGTATAAAGCGCACCTATGCATTCAAGCTACATTTTTTATTTTTAGGTATTTTCGTCATGTGCCGTGCACCCTCGTTTTTACAAAAAAAAAACCCTAAAATGTAAATATGTAAAGCTCTTACGTTTTGAAATCATTTATTCGAGATGTTATTCCAAGGTATATAAAAAAATAGTATACTTCTATAACTACATCCCTTTAAGTTCATATGGAGGGCATTTCTGTTAAATAAACTGTATTTCGATACAATTAGAAGTCTAATTTTTCTATGTTCATCTTATTTTGCATATTTAAAGCTCCCTATTTTACACCAAGCGTATAACGTGCACCCGAAAATTTCAGTCTTATCTTTTGCGTTAAAAGTGCGCGTTATACATCGAACTTTACGGTAATAATAATTTCCTTGGGAAATTCCGTTAATATTTTGGAAAACATATTAATAATTTGAAAACATAATTACCAAATTGTGTCTGAAGTTCCGATAGAAAAACTGGAGATAATCTGCTGTGACAGAAACAGGAGCTGATTTTAGATTTCATCAGTAGAGATTATAAATGTACTCCTTCCCACAGTTCTAAATTATTTAGAGCTGTAACACAGAAGTACGAATGTCGAATAGAATTTGCATAAAAAAATAAGAGCCTGTCAGAGATTTTTAAATATCTGTTTTTATCAAACAATTATTTTCTAGCATTGCAGAAGATTGTCCTAGAATTCATAGTCACACCTGTTAGAAACACCAAGCTCTGTAAAGAAGATAATTCGTAGAAATTTATTGTCGATTGAAGACTCTTCTTGATAAACAAATGAACGTGCCAAAAAGAATAATATTTTGCATAGTGAACAAAGTTCTTAGACAAGGAGGTTATACAAGAATAGCTGGCAATTTTTTTACAAAGTAATTAAAGCCTCAGACGTATCTTAAAACAAACGCTTTGCTGTGGCAGCAAGCTGTAGCGTCGTCTCTTAGCCAGCTGATTGTTATACATACTTTTCTTCTTTGCCACCCTATGCCATGATTCGGGCCTGATAGCCTTTTCTTCCAAATGGACACTAGAAGACGCCCCTGTTTCAATGGATTTCCATTATTTAGTTCCCTCTAACACGTAGTCGTGCTAAACACGTGTGGAAGGGAGTTTCGGCTACCGTGACGAAGAAATGCTAAGAATTGTATTCTCCTGCCCCTACAGTGCTGACTGCAATCTTGTTAAACCCAGTGGGAATGCTATTTCCCCTTTGGTTAACTCCATTATTAATATTCGCACTATCCACAATAAATTAATTTCTTTCTTGGTTATTTCCAAATCTGTATGTGATAGAATATCTTAAATACTCCCTCCTCTTTTTCTCTCGTTCCTGGCCTTCAGATCTTGCTATTATTTTTTTAAGGTATCCGACTACGTTCGGAATCATGATATTAAAAAACCACATAAATGGATAATTTTTATGATATTTAGTGTCACATAGATTACAATACATGTGTAAAGTTGTTTTAAGGACATTTTGACAAAAAAAATTATTTAAGTACAATATTTCGGCAAAAAATTAACTTAGAATAACTTTTTTCGAAATGTTGTCCTTTTGTGAAAAATTCTTCTATTATACTAATATTTTGCCTGTATATAGCTCAGACCTCTGTACAGAGACTCAACTATGATTTTTAAAAAATTCGCATTATTTTCAGAGTTACAACCCATTACAATAATTATCGGCGTTTTTTTCTTAAAATTTCTCCCCTCTGTTGTCGTAAAACATGGATAAACCCATTTCTAAGTTATATATTTCAAATTTCTAGTTCAACCTCTGTACAAAGATCTGAGCTCTATACAGGCAAAATGTTATTATAATAGAAGCATTTTTAGCAAAAGGAGAATATTTTGATAATTGGTCATTCTATGTTCATTTTTTGTCAAAATATTGTACATAAATAATTTTTTATCGTAATACTATACTTAAAACAATTTTATACACGTTTTCTAATCTAAGTGACACTAAATATCATAAATGTCATTCATTTATACGCTTTTACAGAATCACGGTTCCGAACGTAGTCGGATACATTAACCCGCGCATACATTACACTGCGCATCTCGAGATTTCCATTGGCAAAGTACACGTAGCAGACTTAGCACTTCGCAGCGATAGGGTTAAGCTGCATGATCCATTTTGCTACTTAGAAATTTAGGTAAACTTGGAGTCACGACTTTACAATGTTCAAAAACAAATTTCCTTTCCCAACAACAAAATTTTGAATTTGAAGAACCTGTCAAACATAAGTATGACCTTGTATATTCAAGGAGGAACCAGGAAGCTAAAGAAGAAGAGGTAATTCATGTAGAGATTACCTCTGCCGATTTCCGTAATTGTTTGTTGGGGTGTGTGCTATGAAAGCGTTTCAGAGTTTCATTTATGCGAAAAAGGAGTGAACTCCACAGCAAATGTTTATCAAGACAATATCTTAGAACTAATAGTGAATCCCCATACGAAAACCTGTTCAAAGGAAGCGATTGATCTTCTCAAAAGGACTCTGCACCTGTTTCTATGGCAGCGTTTCTAAAATTGTGGGGTGCGCCACCCTGCAAAGGTGTGATAACTCAAAGAGGGGAGCTCGAGCATATTAAAAAGTCGAAAACAAAAGATTTTTTTCTAAAAAAAATTATTAATTTGTGAAATATAAACAAACAAAATACATTCTGAGAAAATAAAAAATAAAACACACATTTAGGCTGATATAATACACTTATAAATGAATCAGTATTACACAATGTATTTTATAATTTATTTAACAATAATAAGTTAAGAACAACTTTAATAATTACGAATGACCCCATGGACTTGTCATATAAAAAACTATAAATAAAAATTAACACTTAACTTGATAATTTGTACTGTTTATAATTAATCCCTTAAATGCTGACTAAAAGTTACGCGATTCGCTCACCAATGCAACCATTTTCCACGTAGGCGCGCGTATGCGATGTAATGTGGGTGAGGGAGAAAAGGAATTAATTATCAAATCCTTTGAAATAAGTAAATCCTTTGCCAACACTGTCATAGTCCTTTTGTTGCATTTGAAAACCTTTGGAATAATTTTATGGGTAGCAGTACACAGAAAAGATCGTACTTCGGAAAGCCGTATATATGCGTCCGCGGTAATTAACGCTTTGGCTGAGCAAGACGTTTATATACGCCGGTGGCACTTAAGAGGTTTAAGTCGTATTGCGGGGTAGGGCGCGATGAAAATTATAATTGAATATTGGGTCGCAAATGTTGAAAGCTTGAGAAACATGGTCATAAGGGGAAGATGAGCCTATGGTGGTTGAAAGAAAATGTCCCGGACTTCATAGAATACAAAGATTAGCCTTCCGGCAATCCGTATTTAAATCCACTCCCCAATAAATTGTGGCCGAATCAGAGACAAATTTGTGACCAAAACAGCATCCAAATTCGAACAGTCTTATAACTTCTTTAAGGAAAGTAGTGATGGAAATCTTCATGAAGGTCGTTCAGACCTCTAAAGATGGTTGGCCATAGAGACGTATGGTCGATATACAATCAAAAGATAATCACTTTTAATAAATGTAGTAATACGTTAAATTTAAAGATAAAATAAAATTGTTTGAGGATTTATTTTTAAGTCTGGTCACATGTTCATTTGTTTATTTATTTATTTTAAATCCTTTATAATTGTATCAGAGATTGTGACATGGCTAAGTAAATTTATTTAGTCATTTTTGAAACTTTCCGTGAAATTATACCGGTATGTACTTGTAAGACTTTGAGATATCATTTGAGAATTTTCTCATACCAATAGTTTTCTTAAAGGGAAATAGCAATTAACAATCTTTATCCATTTATTATCAAAATATAACAACTGAATTTACAAATAATAAATCTATTTCATTCAAAGAAATAGTTTAGGTAAGTTTAAGTCTTTTTTGTTTAAAATGTTCTACAATAACTATTTTTATAAAATGTTAACTATTTAACAAATTTTGGTCTAACATAAACATGACGCATAACGATACTTTCATGTGATTTATATTTCAGTACTCATAAATTCAATGATGATTATGCCAATTAGGGCTTCAAAATATTCATGATGCATAATATATTGGTCGATTGATTCACATATACTTATATATTGAAGTTTATTTAAGTGAAAATTTACATATATTCAATTGGATTTATTCAGTTGAGAAAACGACTTAAGTATTGGGTCTGCATTAGTTATCAAATGTCAGCTTTTCCAGTTATTTGATATTCAGATTAATGGATTTAAGAAGCTGAATTTGCATTCCTTTTCATATTTATGGGATATAGTTGTATCTAATTTTGTTATTAAGTACTAAATTCAGAGGATTAGTGCAGCACTTAAAATTGTTTGTTGATGACTAAAATATTAGTACATTAAATTATTTACTTATTTTCATTTAAAATATTCAGGAATGATAATTTTAATTCTTTACCTGTGGTTTCCAAGACTGTATCCAGGTGGAACACACCCGCAGTGAGGATTATGGTGTATAAAATCTGCAAGTAAGAAAAACCAAGATATACTTTTTAATTTTTACTATAGTGGACATTTTTAAGTTAAAGATTTAATGTATTACAAGGTAACTAACATAATTAAATTTAATAATATCCGTTATATTGCATGTGAATCTGAAATAATTCGTACTGGAATAAGCGTAAAGTTAAAAAAAATTATCAGATTAATTGTTAACACTAACTCAAAATTGTACTGTTTTATCTACTAGTAAATTGTTTATTATTAATTAGAAGTCATCAAATTCTTTGATATATATTTACTGTTTTATTCTACAGTAAAATACGCTTTAGGTGACACAGTACGATTCAATTGACAAAAATAGGTAAAAAAAATCAAATCTAATTTTTTTAGCCTAAATTTTTCTTTATATACTTTTCTATAGCCTCACAAAATTTGAAAGCTCTAAACTTAAAAAACGTAGAATTATGACAGCTTTTACGTTCGTATTTATTCAACCTCCCTATTTCACACAAATCAAAACTTTAAACTTACTTATCTCAGAAATATAAAATAACTTGTATGTCTTCATTTAAAATGCTAAGGCTTTTTTTTCTATTGAGCCTAATACTTTGAATTATTTTTTACCCTTTGCTAATAGTACATGTAACAAAAGTTGGTATGCATTTATGAATCAAAGCAATAGTTATTTTTTCAACTCAAAATTGGTACATTTTTTAAGGAATTTTCAATAAGCATTCACAAAAAGAAGTTTTGTACAAATCCTAATAATTTTATCGCAAAACCCATACCAACTTTTGTTATACATAATGTAACGTTCTTGTAAATAAAACTTCATGCGTGTACTTAAATTTTGTAGAAGTAGCATTTTAAAATCATTTCGCTAATTTTAAGTTTTTTCTTTAAAATATTAAATGGCTAACTTTTATGAAATTTTGAGCACAAAATCTGTTTTACATAGTATACACACAAAGGAGGCAACCAAAAAAATTTTGAAAATCCTTAAATTTAAAATATTTGCGCAAATCGTACCATGCGCCCTTAACGTGAAAACGCTTAAGACGAAATATTGGTTAACACGAAATAATACAACGGTCCAGACAAGCTACTATGCATTAAAATACAATTTTCTATTTGTAGAAAGAAACGAAAATCGCTTAACACGAAAAGATTTTCTTTCTGGGAATGAACAATATACGGAAAACACTAAACAGACTGGAATAAACAGACTAGCATTGAATTCATATGGTCACATTGCACCAGGAACTGATCGAGATAAGCACTAACGAATATCTTAAAGTTTAGGAACGGATGTCACTAATTTTACCTTTTAAAAGGCAAACCTGTTAGTTGTCCCGAATTGTAAAATATCGTTAGGAAGTGTTTATGATTGCTTTTCCTTGTGAGGAAGAGTTTCAGTATGGTTGCTATTCTCCAAAACAAAAACAAAAAAACAAAAAAAAAAAAAAAACTGGACACTTATAACAGAGGAGATTTAAGATTAAACCTGACAAAAGATTGATACCAAGTGTTAAAAATTTGTTATTGTAGTGTCAGATTCATCCCTCTCACAGCATTAACATACTTTGTATGTTGATCAATTATTTTATGTATTAAATAACTTTTAATTTAATTAATTAACATGTGATTTTATTTTTAAATTTTGAGCACTATGCTTCATTGTAAATAGAAATTTAATTCTTTCAAAGTAGTAAAAGAAGCTGTCAAAAAGACATTTAAGCTGATACATTTGCAAAAATTCAATATTAATTAAGAATGAGTCTATCCCAAATCGAAAAACGTGGCAAGGGGTCAATGATACAAAAATTTTGGGAATCTCTGTTCTCTTTCGTTCAATCTCGTGGGATGCCCAACTCGCCGTCCCAAATAATGCTAGATATGCTTGATTGGAGACAAATCTGAGGATCAGGCAAGCCAAGGAAAGGTAGTAATAGTGCAGATACAGTCTTGTGACACCCTTGTCGTGTGGAGCCGAGCATTCTCTTGTTGAAAAATGGCTCCTGGGAGCCGTTGCATGAGTGTCAACACATGTGGTTGCAGGATGTCATAGACATATAGCTGGGCTGTCATGGTGCCACGGATCAATACTAGGGGTGACCGTGTATTGTAGGCAATGGCGCCCCATACCATCACACCAGCTGTGGGAGCTGTGTCGCTGTAAAGCAAGGGCAGGATTGAGCCGTTCACCACGGGTTCTCTACACGTGAACACGATTGTCATCACAGCTGAGATTGAATCTGGATTTGTCGCTAAAGACGACCAGGTTCCATTTTACTACAGTGCAGTTTCCTCGTGCGTGGTGCCACTCCAAACGGAGGCGTCGATGAGTGGGTGTCAAGGGCAGCACACGTATTGGGCACCGCGATCCCAAATGTCCTTCAGCCAGATGCCTTCGTATGGTTCGAGAAGACACAGGGGCTCCTAGTAAAGGTGCTACCTATGCTTGGATGGCGATCGATGAAGCAGTTGGCTGTGCGCGTACATTTCTTACGATGTGGCGGTCTTCTCGACGACTGGCCTGTCGAGGACGTCCTGAGCCTGGTCTTCGTGTAAATGACATCGTTCGGATCGTCTGGTCCCAACACCTCCTCACAACACAATCAAAGCGGCCTAATTGACCAGCAACTCGCCTGCCTGACCATACAGCTTCCATCATGCTAATTATTTCCCTCTCAAACTGCAACAGCTGCTCACATTGTCTTCCAAAACGGCGTAATGGCATGACTACCTCAGCTCTTCCTTTGTAAACGATTCGGCATAGTCAAACAAGCTTTTGTAACCTATTTTACACTCCACGGAGAACGACGTTAAATGCCCTCTACCAGCTGTACGCAATGCGCAATCATTTGCATATCTCCCGGACATGTACGTTAATGCCAAGTTTCCTTACAATCCCGCAATTATTTCTTGGTGAGCTAATTTTTGTGTCCATGAGTGTATATATATATATATATATATATATATATATATATATATATATATATGGATGCTGCAGTATTATAAATGTTGCTGACTTAGGACAGCTCTTATATATATGAAGTAATTTAATATAAAAATGAGGTTTAGCATGTTTTCTGGCCTGCCAACCTTTTCTTTTTCTGTTTGTAGCACACACACACATATATATATATATGAAAGAAATTTGTATAATATATCAAAAACCAGAAATAATAGATAATGAACATAACAAGAAATAACGCAATAAAAATATAAAAGCAAAACATGAAGATCGAATTTATAGAAAAATACAAAAAAGAAAAAAGAACCTAGCGAGTCAGAAAGGAATTTCGGACCTAGGACTGAATAAGTGGGGTTAAACTAGTTTGAAGGCGCCAACCTTCCGCCTTTGCAACTCGGTAGGAAAAACTAAATAAAATAAACAAAAATTCG